>CM066031.1:884618470-884726892 GCA_033557465.1 Ichthyophis bannanicus | reverse complement strand
ACTGTTCAATACATCCACCCTATCCCAGGAGTACCAGAGAGGCATCACAGGGTCTAGCTTCACCCTTGGGATATGGTGGTGTGGTGTTTAAATCAGTGTGCCTTACCCTCCCTATCCCCAGGAGTCCCTAGCGCCCATCACAGTGTTATATCTGTCACCCTGGTATCTGGTGGTGTGTGCCTAAACAGTTTTGCCTTAGCCTCCCTATCCCCTGGAGTCTAGACGCCCATCACAGTGGGTTATCTGGCACCCTGGGGATATGGTTTTGTGTGTTTACACAGTTTGCCTTAGCCTCCCTATCCCCAGGAGTCCAGAGAGCCCATCACAGTGGGTTATCTTTTCACCCTGGGGATATGGTTGTGTGTGCTTAACCAGTTTGCTTTGTCCTCCCTATCCCCTGGAGTCCAGGGAGCTCATCACAGTGGGTTATCTGGCTGGCCCCTGGGGATATGTTTGTGTGTGCCTTAAACAGTTTTGCTTTTAGCCCTCCCTATCCCCTGGAGTCCAGAGAGCCCATCACAGTGGGTAATCTGTCACCCTGGGGATATTGTTGTGTGTGTCTTAAACAGTTTGCTTTAGCCTCCCTCATCCCCTGGAGTCCAGGGAGCCCAGCACAGTGGGTAATCTGGCACCCTGGGGATATGGTTGTGTGTTGCTCTAAACATTTTTGCTTTAGCCTCCCTAGCCCCTGGAGTCCCAGGGAGCCCATCGACAGTGGGTTTATCTGGCACCCTGGGGTTATGGTGGTGTGGTGTTGCTTAACAGCATTTGCTTTAGCCTCCCTATCCCTGGAGTCCAAAGAGCCCATCACAGTGGGTAATCTGTCACCCTGGGGATATGGTTGTGTGTGCCTAAACAGTTGTGGCTTTATAAGCCTCCCTATCCCGCTTGCGTCCAGGGAGCCCATCACAGGTGGTTAATCCGACACCCTGGGGGATATGGGTTGTGTGTGCCTAACAAGTTATATGCATCTGCTCGCCCTATCCCCAGGAGTCCTGTGACCTGCGTAATGTGTCGTGTTTATGTCACCCTTTTGCTAAGGTTGTGTTGCCAGCTGATGGATGTGTGGTAGGACACCCAACCCCAGTGGGGCCAGATCCCGGATTGACAATGTGGGGATGGGTATGTCATTAAGATAATGGTGGGTTGTTCATGGCAGGGTCCCCCGGTTGCAAACCTATCCCAGAGTCTGGTTGAGGTCAACATCTATCACACATGTTCTCTGAGTCTCCAGAATGATAATGCTAGGTCGCAGACAGATGTTTATGGTGTGTACAGCAACCCATCCCCATGATCCTGAGATTTAGCTTACCAAAGACCTGTAGCAGAATCCATGTCCCCATAACTACCGTCATGCAGATTTGTCGGTGTCAACGAGTATCTTACCACTTAATTACACATCCCAAACCATGAGAACACATGGGAACATCCACTGATGGTGTTTGCAAGGGATACATTTCAAACTGTTGTGGTTGGACACACACATTACATCAAAACCCACAGAATGAGCAACAGGTGCCAAAAGCTGTTATGGTGGTTTGGCCCCTGTCCCTATGGTGCTGACAACCAACACCTGTTGTCAGCATAAGCAGAGCCGGGGCATAGGAACATAACAACATAAACATAGCCCCTTACTTGGGTCAGTCCCTACCCCTACACACACATTATGCTCTCTTGCAACCAGTGTCCAAAAAATAGGTTGGACATAGCCAAAAACAGGTTTCCCATAAGAGACACTTTGACACAATGCATCTAGTGTTCAAGCATTGATATCCTGGGCCCCCTGTCCGAAGGTGAAATGTCATTGGTAGTGGCCCCTCCGGCAAGGTAGAATAATGGGCCACCCACACAATGTCTCCATGTTTGTATACTGACCAATGATTGGTGGGGGATATCAGGTTGCCATTGGAGGTTGGGTCCCACGGATGTCCAAAGTATCATGACAACACAAATCGTGTGAAAACAGAGCACATGCTGGTTACAAAGTGTGCTTAGCATGGACCCCGATTCATTGGCAAGGACCAAATGTGCCATCAGGTCCTGGCAATGTCATGGCAAGGGGGCCACAGGGTTAAGTTTCAATGATGTGCTGAGGGTGCCAAGCCCACTGGGCATAGGTGTCACTGCACACATGTGCACAGACAAAGCTAGGAATGCAGGTGGCACTGTGAACCAAAAATGGCCTGAAACAAACAGCAAGTAGGCCGACATGTCTTTCTCATTATTGCCAACAGAGGATGCATGTAAACAGTCTCCAGTGTCCAATTAGAAAGCTATTATAACCAACCTAAAGTGTCTGTGTGCGGTGATGTTGCCTGTGCAAAATGGCTCTTTCAAGGTCTGCCTTCCCACACATCCAGCAGGTCATTGTGGCTGGTATTGCAGGAAACCAGCTATTGTAGTGACACACCTGTGGCATTGTCTGGCTTTGTCTCTGTATTTTAACCTATATCCCACAAATTACAACAATCACAAGTTCACATTCACCCACACACTAGAACCATTACAACAAAAGGTGAAGATCACTTATTAGGACTCCCACGGTTTGGCATGAGGCCCTAATCCCATATCAATCATGGAGAAGCACTCCTGGTCTGAAGAGCATATGTGGATAATGTGCAGCTATATTCTCTGACACAGACAACCATGTCATGTATTGCAATTGATAATGGTTACATGCTTAAATGTCTGAATGTATGGTGTGTGTGAAGGTAGCCAAGAGTGGCTGTCATGACAGAGTAGCCAACCTCGGTACCCTCCTCTCTAACAATGTGGCGTGGGGCACACACATTTTGACAGGGCCTTCCTCTTCCTCAAGTGGAGTTAAGGTAGTCAATCAAACATCAGTCCTTTCCTGAAACGGTACGTCACCCTTGAATAGTGGCCTCCATTGGCAGTGCCCTTGAGGAGCACGCTCTGGCCAAACAACCACAGTGGGAGTGGTGAGCCCCCAAAGCCACAATGGGGCCTCATGATGTTCTGTAGGCCCTCATCCTAGTCAAGGACCTTGCACCATGCTGTGGGGTCCTGGCTTTGGCCAGTACACATACACAGACATGTCTGTGTTGGTTGACCAGAGGATTTGTGTACATTGAAGAAATGTGGCAGCTCACTATGTGCCATCCAGGGACCCTTGTCCCACCACAGACCCTTCAAAGTGCAACAATGGCTTGTGCAGCAATTGCTTATCCGCCATTGGCAAATGCAACAAAGGTGCTGATGTGTACCGGTAGGCACACACCAGTACCATGTCAGTACGTTACTATGGCCAATTGTTAACACAACCGCACATTAACTTAGCCTCCAGACAGAGGAGACATCCAATCCCCCTGAGGGGTCTGCTGACTGTGACCACTCTGAGGGAACGATGTACCTCTGGCAAGACAGGCTTGCCTCTGCCTAGGGCAAGACTGTTCCCTACGCAAGATATGTTCTTCCAGGATCTGCACACACATGTTTTTGGGCGCATCTCCATATCATCAGTAACACAATCTGAGCAAAGGCCAACGGAGACAGAGAGTCACTTATATCACCAACACCAGATGGGGCTGACATCCTGTCATTACAGCAGACCTTACATGATGTCAGTTGGATAATGTGGAAGATCCCTCCTAACACCTCCCCACATTTCCACATGTGCCTCCGTCACCTGGTGTGCAGTAAGGACACCTCCCTGATCACTCCATCATGATTGTGTGTGCTAGGAGGAGAATTAAACGTTACAAACCACATGCAACCAGACCTCCTGGTAGGGAGTGTAAGCCATTATGTTGCCTTGGTGCCTGCATCTTCACACCTTTAAGCTGTCAGACAGGACAGGTCCCTATACCATTTACATGGGAAAGTCCCTGACGGAGGCCAAACAACATCTACAACCTCTAAGTCAACATCTCCTACATCACAGAGGTCACTACTAGCAAGCACCTGACAAGCATGGTTCAGAACATTTCACATGTTGTGATTAGGGCAGCTACTGACTGTTTGTTATGTGAAGGCAGAGTCTCCCCTATTGCTATTGTGGCAAGGACACATGGCTGGCTGCGAGCCTCTCACCCGCAACACTGGGTACAGGGCTAACTGGTCAACATCCCCTGTAGTGTTGAAGAGTCCATTTCAGATGGCCTGCAGGACAATGTGACCTCAACAAGTCCGTCACATATTGCAGATCCTGCAAAAGATGAGAGCTGTAGAAAAGCACTTCCCCAAAAACACACAATTTTAAGTCAGTCCTATGCTTAGTACGTAACACCTGCAGTACAAGCAGCTTCAAACGTGTGACATGCTACTATGCAGAGGACACTAACAGCTAGTCAGCCTCAGCAGACCCAGCAGCCTGACCCCCCACAGGCCTTTTGCCTCTGTGATGGAGTACATGGCCTTCCAGGCCCACCATGGACAGCAAATTTACAGAAATCACAGGAAATGAGGTCACCTTATGCCCAGATGGAGGGAGCTAACATCAGAACCATGGACTGTGTCCGTCCTAGAAGATGGTAGAGGCGTCATGCACATAGTTGCTCAACCCCATCAATAGTGGGGGCATACACTTTGCAAACCTCACCCAAACGGAATAAACACGTAACACATTGTGCACCTCACGGAGCAATAGAGAAGTTACCTCATCCCCACAAGGGTGCTGGCCTCACACCCCACAATGTCCGCAAACCTACATGAGAGGGAGCGCACAGCCACATCTGACATCTCACAGAAGTGAAGAAGTCTCTGTTCCAGATGACATTCGAAATGAACCTCTGAGGATACGTAATCCCTGACCAACACAAGCAGATATGCCTGTGTTGTTAACATCACACGGCTGTGTACACACATCGTCTCTGCAACAAGCACAACGGACGTTCCTTTGGTCCCCCCCATCAAGGAAACCAATATCGGAAAGTTCCTTTTATCCAGCTGCGGCTCACCACCCACAGTTTTCACAAAGTACATGTTTGTCTTTTGCGGTTGTGTACATAACAAGGGAATGATCTGGTGGGGCCGAGCGGATGACTGCCACATGCACCCACAGTCGAAAATATATGTCCAGGTCTTTCTCGCATAACCAATGCATGGACCCCAATATGTAGGCCCTGTCAGCTATCTTGTGGAATCTGGTCTGACTCCTACATAAATGCTGTACCTCATAGGTGCATGGCTAGCTATCTGACTCTCAAAGACATACCTGACAGAGACGCCATCTCCTCGCATTGTGCAACGTGGTTGGACAGCACTACAACAAGTGCATCTTTCATCTCAAGAGATGCATCAGCTGCTAGGTCAGATGGCATGTATGGTGCATGTGGTTCCCAACGTGTGTCCCCACATGAGACCAGCACAGTGGCCACAGTCTCTTCCCAATGGACACAAGCAACAGGCTATCTCTCAGATGTGCCAGTGAACACAAACCCCCATACCCTGTGCTGCACAGGTGTCAGACAGCACACAAACTAATGCAGGGGTCACCTGTCCAGCAAACCCCTCCTCAGAACCCATTTACAACAGATGCGTCTAATGTGGGCTGTGATGCACATGTTCTGGACACCTCAACCCAAGGCCCCCTGAATTGTCACGAGAGTCATTTACGCAACAATCTGTTTGTGCTCTAAGAAACCTGCCAGGATATTAATGTCCTACATTCACCTCTACAGGCCAATGGTATAATAATTCCCGCAGTCAATCACGTAGTTATGATATAGTTGAACAAACAAGGAGGAGAAGCCTCTGTGTCTCTTTGTGACGACGCACCTGAACTGTGTGTGTTTGCCACACACCAGCAGATCCATCTCCTGCCAGTCCATCTCCCTGGCAATCACAACTCTTAGCCATACAAAATCAATTGTGATGTGGATCTGCAAAATTGTTTGTTACACATGTACTACCTCTGGTGAGTATTGCAACTCTGGCAAACGTAATAGACATACATTTTTCCAAGTCCATCATATGAAAAACCTACACGGTTCTATACACCAATACAAACTCATAGCTATCAAGCGAGGGATGTTGTCCAGCTCAACTGGGGGCAGACATGTCTATATGCCTTATCTAACATTGCATGGATTGCATATAGCCTATTGCAACCCCTGAGGGACCGAGGCTACATTATACGCATAGTCTGACGCTCGCAACAACAGTTGTGATACCTTAGGATTCTACATATGACCCTGGTTACTCCCCTATATGTGGGCCAGCTCAATAATGTTTTCCGCTGGAGGACGGGAATGTATGGCATATGGAACCCACCTCTCTGCACCCGAGAGACTGCCTACTGATGGCTGAAACCTGCGTGATACTCCCCTCGGTCAGGATGCGCATGATGTCCTTTGTGCTTCCAAGAACCTTCCACAGGGCAATCCTGTGCCATCAGTTGTACATGTCATCTGATGTGTTGTTAAAAGAAGGCATGTAACCCCTGTTATCCTCCGTGGATGAACATGTTTATGCCTTACGCCATTATTCTGCAAACAATGTCCCCCAAACTGAGTGTGCCCGAGTCCATTGATGTGGCATTGCAGATCCTTCTGAGTCTATCTCTGGTCAACCCCTGTCATCTCATTTATGGCTATTGGGTATCATGAGCGACCTGCATCATACACTTCGTGCCCGTACAACACCTCCAGGGCCATGGGATGGCACTGTCTTGGCAGGGTAGCATTTTCCAGCAGCCTCTGAGGCCATCAACACTACATCGCCAAAGGGTTGTGACCTGGTAAATGAGATACCATCTTGTAATCACATCAGCAAGACATATCAGTGAATCGCTAGCTCTATAGCCTCATCCACACCACACAATGTTTGAACATTAGCAGGTCCTCCCATGGGCGCATACACACAGCATGCCTAAGGTGGATTCCTCCTTTCATTTGCAACAACAGTTGTAGTTTCCTGTAGCCTGTACAGAGTCGAATGATGCAAATTCCGTGCGGACGCCTCCTACCTTGCACTGCGAATGCAGTGTGGCATTGCATCTGCAGAGGACCCAGCTACAGCAAATGTCCCCTCAACTATGCAGAGTCTCATATTGATAGCATGTGGGTACAGTAGTGTCACAACGATTGCTACCCAACTGCATTCCTCAGTGTATTTCCCGTTATCTACCCTAGACACCACCATCCACTGTTGGCGCGTGTGCACAATCTCAATGTGACAGTCATGGCAGACCCCTGCGCTCACGTTCATTCTGTAGCTATGAAAAACATATCTTGAAGCAAATACCTGGTCTGCCTTTCACGCTCCACGTAAGCTTGAATGAGGGCCCTTCCAGGCATGCCCTGGTTGGTCAGGCTGCTTAGCCAAACCTCTCCCATATGTCAACCACTCCTATCTGCCACTCCCACAGTATCCTATAAACACATGTGTTGAAGAAGAGGCCACCCACAGACCCTCAGCACACTGGTGCAACCTTTCTAGCATTTACATATACGGTTTCGCCACATGATTGCCCATGTTTTGCGCGTAGCTGGCGATAGCATAGTTAATCCCCTGTAAGAGGTGCTTTGCAGGAACAGCAGCATTAGGTAATCACAACCCACCCATCTCCCCTTGTGGGTTGTGCCTCTCTCTCTCTGTCCCTGTCACACTCCCACTATTTTTTTCTCTGTTCAGCCCTGTGTAAGCTGTATACTCTACTGGAGAGAGACATGTTGGACAGGGGGGAAGGCAGCGCATGCACACTGTGGGATGCTGCCACAGACTTACCCAAAGGATGCGGGTTAGCGGTGACACACAGGCTCCCTTGCCCCCAACATTAACCACATGTGATGACATATGCCTGTTGCCCATGGAGATACCCGGTGACAGGTGATGAACTATGCTTTACATGAGACACACACACAGCAGTGGGGCAGGAGCAGCAAGACACTGGCCACACTGATGTGTGTTTGTGTGGGCGACCCAGCAGAAGGTGTCCAGTCACTAATGCCCCCACCTTCTCCTTGCACATCCACAGGTCGAGGATCTCCGGAAGAAGGGCAGGGAGCTGCGCCTCCACCATGCCGAATACCTCCAGTGCATCCAGGGTGAGAGCTCCCAACAGGGTGATGTTGAATATGTACAAAGTGGCTGATCAGTAACAGATGTGCCATTGGCCTAGACGCCTGTGTGGCGCCTGCATATGTAGAAGTGCTAGATGTCAGACATAACAAGGTGCTGATGACTGTCACCTTCCACAGATGGTGATGTCCCTGAAGATGAGCCCACCACCTCCGCACACCTGTTGAGGCGACCAACAACACCACATGATGCGGAGGTGGTGGTGTTGGACACAACAGAGGAGGAGGAGGAGGAGGATGAGGATGAGGACGAGGAGGAGGAGGTGGTGGTGGGGGTGCCAACAGCAGCAGACGCCATGGAAGAGGGGCCAGATGGGCATCGGGAAGGGTTGTTTGGGGGGGAGGCAGGGGGGAGAGAGGGTGTAGCTGATGTGGAGGGGGTGGGGGATGGTGGGGAGGGGTCAGGGGGGGAGGGTTGGCCAGCAGGGGTGTGGGAAAATGATGTTGAAGACAGGGCACCACAGGGCACTGTGGGCTCCCCCCAGCCACAACAGTTGCCTCCACCATCCAGGGCCCCACACAGGGGCTACGCAGATGCCACCACACAGACACCAGCGACAATGTGTGTGTGTGGTGGCAGATGCATGGACAACGTGTCAGTGGCCCTGGATGCGATGGAGCAACGTCTCCATCAGCTGTGTCACTCACAGCAGTGGCTGGGGGGAGTAATTGAGAGGGTGGTTGCTGAGGTGGTACGTCTACCATGTCGGCAACCACCCCCTGAATGGCGTCACTGGCGTCAGTGATGGCGCCAGTGACGTCCACACATGTGCCCTGTGCTGCCCTGTCTTCCATCACTGGGCATGCTGAGGGAGGGTGGGGCTCATGTGGGAGTGGGGGTAGTGTGTGGGAGATTGTTCAGGGTGGGTGGGTGTGTGCGGGGCGGGGAGGGTGTGGTTTGGGGGGGTGGGTGATGGTATTGTCCCCCTCCCCACACATGTATATAGTTTTCCTTTTGTTTGTAATATATTAAACTATTTTGTTACATACCTTGTAATGCTCACGTGTCTCACTTAGCATAAGACTATGGATGCCAGCATGTGATATGTGTGCGGACACATATGTTCTGGACAGGTAAACTTGCGTGTGATACCTCAATTGGCTCCACATGCAGTTTGTCTGGAGGACCATGTGTGTAGGTGTCTGATACCAGGGTGGTGCATTATATGTTGCAACATAGCGGCTGTCCCAGAGACGTACATGTCACAGGGATGGACATAGCTGAACCACATTTTTCCACATATATGAGCAGCCAACATATGCATGCCACCCATTTCTGTCTTTGTCACATGCAACCCTATGGTGGGGTGGAAGGCATGTGATCACTGATATAGGCAAGGGCAAGGGTCACACATATGCCACCAATGTGTGGTGTATGAGGAGTTGCACACGGTGATGAGTATGGAAACTAAACAGGCAATTTAAAACATAGTCCCCCTGTTTCCACATCAGGGGCAGAGAACCCTGGTCCTGGAGAGCCGCAGACCAGTCAGGTTTTCGGAATATCCCTAATGAATATGCATGAGATATATATGCATTCGAGATATCCTGCCCACCTGACTGGTTTGTGGCCCTCCAGGGCTGGATTTGGAGAGCCCTGCCTTACACCTCTGTCATTTAAGATTGTGAGTGGGCAAGGTGCAGATGCCCAAGACATCAAAAAGGTTAGATAAAATGTGTCACATTCCTCCGCACTTATCACCACCACCAAAATATTGTCTAACAGACAACTTTTTGGTTGTGGTGAGAATAGAGGAGGAATGTGCCACATTCTATATACCCTTTCGATGTCTAGGACATCTGCACCTTGCCCACTCACAATCTTACATGACAGAGGTGTAAGGCAGGGCTCTCCAAATCCAGCCCTGGAGGGCCACAAACCAATCAGGTGGGCAGGATATCTCGAATGCATATATATCTCATGCATATTCATTAGGGATATTCCGAAAACCTGACTGGTCTGCGGCTCTCCAGCACCAGGGTTCCCCACCCCTGTTCTACATGGCTGTCTGTGCACACTGGGCCGCTGCAGCTCAGAGGCTGTGGTGACACAATGTGCACGTGACACATTGCATATGCGTCCATCATGAGCATAGTACCTGCCTGTGCCAAAGTAGCTGCAGCACGGGACCTGGGTGCTGATCATATGGTCTGGGCCCCCCCCCCCATTTCAATGATACACACGGGACCACATGGACACTCATTGGAAACACACAGTGTATGTAGTGTATGACAGCTGTTTATTGTCAAGGCTTATCTCTCATATTTAACTATTTGTACAAACATGTCTATAAAACCTTTCAGATATCCACCAAAGCGGTTTACATGACACACACACAACATACAATTCACATATGTCAGCTTTGTAAATATAACCCAAAAGAACCCTCCAAAACAGGGTGAACTATGTACATAGTTGCTCCAAATGAGCAGCGCAACAAAGAGAAACCTATGCTTTTGTGCTGTAAATGTGGATATTATCATAGGTTAGTGACAACATGGTCGCCCACGCCTGCCACGTCGTGCCCCTCCCCCTCGCGGGGCAATACCCTCTTCCGGATACATTGGTGGTGGTGGTGCAGGTGCAGCTCGCCGCATAACATCAAGCATTCCCTCAAGGGCCTCACACATGCGAGTGAGGGGCATGGTTGTGACCCCCTCATTTAATTGGCGGAGCTCAGCACAAACCTCCCTCGTGTTCTGCTCCACAGCACTGCGAATCCTCTCCAGCACACTTCGATTGCCTGTGAATGGGACACAGGGTGGTCTATGAGATACCTCTCCACTAATACACCTTCATACAGAAACATGTCATGCACATCCCACACGATTGATAATGTGATAGGGCAGAGTCATGTGGAAACATGGATAGGGGTAGGATACATAATTCTCTCAGTAATACACTTCATATAAACCCAGAGGACACTTTACAGGACATAGATGTGTGAGACCAACACAACGGGCTATAGCCTCTGCAGACACACCCACATACTACTGACGTAGCAACAGGATTGGGCAAGGAGAGCTATCACATATCCATCGGGTAGGGGAGGTGCAGCATGCAGCAGGCACAAACACCTCAGCTGGCCAGCAGCAGTGATGAACAGAGGAACGTCTGGAAAAGTCTGCACAGGTGAGGCCACATTCGGAGGAATAAACACAATATGTAAAGGTTACAGGAGATGTGTTATTGACTCAGTGGGATGGAATGACAGCACAGGGATTTCACACCTTACATGCACAGGTGCACTGCTGCCGCACGTGTGTGACAGCTGAGAGGTTCATATGCACCTTGTGTAACACTGAGGAGGGCTTGGGGATCAGATCTTGTCGACCTTGGAACAGATTTGGAGGGTTCAGACAGAGCAGAGGGAGCAACAGAGGGGGTCATCAGAGGTGGCCAACACCCAGGCAAACAATGACGGGGTATGTTGAGGAAAGCACAGCTGGTGGTACTGACTGGTGAAGGACAGTGATAGCCTGAGTTGGCGGAGTATGTGTCTGATTTCAGTAGGCATCAGGGGTGGTAGCGGGGGGTTGGCTAGTATTTTTGAACGACACATAGATGTTTAGCTGAGCTATGTGCTCATGTGTCTCACTCCAAAACAGGTCCAAGCCCACCTTTGCTCACGTGTGTATTTGCACAGGGCACGCCCTTCCAGGGGTTCGCACACAAGGAACATTGTTGTTTTCTTCACCCTTCCAAACACGAATTTACACTCTGCCTACTGCTGCTGCTGCGGCAGCAATGGCAGAATGGAGTGGTGTGTATGTCCCCCTCTGTTCTCTTATCCTCGCGGCAAGTATTTTATGATCTGTAAAGGGATAGTGTCTACCTTCTGTCTCTGTTTAGGCCACAGGTGCTCTTGGGAAATGTCGACTAGGCTTCTTTGGACACAGGGGTGTGATGGATAGCATATCAATAGGCCCATTGCCTTAAAGGAGAGGCAATGCACACAATGTGCCCTTTCAACAATGTGTGGCCCTGCAGAGGGGCACAGCGGACAGAGGGGTTCCCCCCCACCCCGGGACACTCCTTTCTGCTACTGCTGCAGGAACATCGAAATAAAGCAGTGGATTTCTGCAAAATATCACATAGCCAATGGAGGTGTGGGGGTCAGGACGTGACGTGCGTAGGGCTGTGGGTTTTGTGGGGTTAGGACAGGATATGGGTTTTTAGTGAGGGTGTAGGGCGTAAGGTGGCTTTTGTGGGGGGCTAAGACCCTTAATGGACTATAGGTGATTGAGACCAGTAATGAGGTGTGGGATGACGGCCCATGTATGGTTCTGCGGTTTTGGAGTATTTGTCATAGAAATGCACATGAGCTGTTGGAGGATGGTATGACAGGAATTGTGTGTTGTTGGTGCTTGGGTTTCGATAGTCTCCCTGAGGTGGTTGAACTGGATGTAGCCTCATGGGGTGCCTTAGCCTTGGGTTGGGCTGTGTGACGGGTAATTAGGTTTGACATGGGCTAATGTTTGTTGTAGGACATGACTATGTATGGGCTGATGGGGTACTTTGTCTTGAGAAGGGCCGGATGTGGGGATCTAAACATCATCTGGATGGATGAGCTGGTCCTTGAAATTGCCTGGTGCACGGACTAGACAGAATTGTATGCTCGCTGACGCAGCAAATGCAAGGGAGCTGATGTCGGGGAATGACTAGAATGTGATGCTGCTGGGACACTTTAATCCAGAGAAGCATTTACGTGTTTTGTGGGAGTGGCTGATACCTCTAGAAAATACTTGCTTATGTGAGGGTAGGTGAGGTTTGAGATTGCCATGATGAAAACGTGAGCGACAGTGTGGGAACTGAGAGAATTACTACAAGGAAAAGATGGGTATGTTAAAGAAAATGTGAAAATGTAGAGCGGAAACAACAGTAGAATAGAGCAGTCTGAGCAAATAAACATCAGACGATGGTGAGTGAGCACATCTCATGAAGAGGCCTACTGAACGTGCCTGCAGCAATTCCAAATTCAAAAACATACACAAAAAGTAGACAACATATGTTTTTCTTTTTTCATTTCACATAGCATATGGAACCTTACAGAATGTGCTTCATTATGTTATATTCTAAGTTTGCTGCAAGGGACAATGTATGTATCACTGTACTGATTGGTCATAGAATTGTATCTCCCTACTGGCCATTTTACTTATGGATTAACTTCTACAGTGTTGTATCACATTCCATGGTTGCCTTTTGTGGCTCCAAGTACAATTTTTGTCTTACTATATGTTTTTTTTGGTTGTTTGTTGTATGATGATGTATCTTCTGATTTTGTACATGAGCTGAAGTATTTTGTTTATGTTATTCCTCTTTGACATTGACAATTGTTCT
The DNA here is from genome assembly GCA_033557465.1 of Ichthyophis bannanicus. Lineage (NCBI taxonomy): Eukaryota > Metazoa > Chordata > Amphibia > Gymnophiona > Ichthyophiidae > Ichthyophis > Ichthyophis bannanicus. Next base: position 884,713,509 of record CM066031.1, on the reverse strand, counting down.
CATTCCCCAGTATGTTATGTAAGGTCTTTGTGCAATACTGTCAGTGTTGCATTTTGATAGGTGGGGTAGGGTGATGTGAGAATCCTGTTAATGGTGTCAGGATACGTGGTGTATGATATGGTCTCAACATGGGCAGCTTTTGTTGTAGTTCCTCATGTGTGTTTAAGTTTGCATTGCAGTACAGTAATTGGTAAAGGTTTTAGTCCTTCTTTATCCATATGCTGATAAATAGACATGCTTCATACTCATTATTGTATGGTTGCATACAACACGTATTGCACGTATGCCACTTATGATAATGGGGACCATCACAGAGTATTGGCACATAGCCCCGCAATCCCACTGGGACGCACATGCTCACAGCCTATGCAATCTGGTGATGGATTGGTTGAGTTACAGGAAGGGAACATGGTGTTGGCCTTTTCTGTCTGCATTGCAGTCTATGTTATTTGTTGACGTCCAGCTAGAATTGAGGTATGTAGTCTCCAAACAAACCCAGATGTTATTTCTGTACACTTGAGTCACCTCTATAAATCCTTGTCTATGGGAGACGTTACATATTTTCACACCTCTCTGCATATGCTATGTATTTTGTCACCTGCAGATACAGACTGTGGGGAATGGAGTCTTTGTGATGTTACATCACAGAGGAAGGTTGCATCGCTTTATTTATGCTCTTTTGTTTATTTTAAGTATCAGTTAGTTGTCATCCTGTTGTTTACAAGACATCTGGGTGTCTGCAATGAGGCAGACTGTTGCAAGGGCAATGTTTGTATTTTTTCATAAATGACAACGTGCTGGCCCTTAAACACCATTCCTCTTAGGTCTGCATCTGTGGGTGTCACCTGACCTTAGGCTGTTCTGTTGTGTGACACAATAACATCATCTATTATACCCCACACCGTTTTTTACAAAAACAACATCCCAACAACATGAGCCATACATGTCACATCTGTGGAAGTAATGTTGCAACATCCAACACAGAAACACCAACTAGAGACTAGTGGTTTCTGTGTTGTGATTATGACAGTCTTTTGTCACCCACCTTCAGCATCGCGACGTGCTGATGCGCCATGGGCCCTCAACTCCGCCATCATCATTTCAGGGTCAGGTATATCAGTGGCTCCTAACGGCCTGGGTCGTTGGATCTTCTCCATTGCTGCTGCCCCCAGTGGTGATCTGCTGGGTGCGGGTGGCTCTAGGGGCTCATCACCAGCACTTGTGCTGCCCCCTGAGACAGCAGGATCGGGCTCCACCAGACTCATTGGGACTGTGATGTCGAACTCCTCCTCTTCCTCCACCACCTCCTCCTCCTCCCCCATTTTACTGTAGTCACCTGCATTTTGAACAATCAGAGAGAGCACACATATGTTTCACCATCCACATATGTATACGTGTGTGCTACAGACACCACAGACATGATGGGGTGGGTACGTGCATGTGTGCTGCATACCCGACCCATAACACCCTCCCATACATGTGTGTCCACGCCATTCACCTGTTCCTGGGGCATATGTGTGTGGTGTGGCCATGCACATGTTGCATGTTTGCCATGTTGATTTTGCTTCTCCCATTCCACATGTGTCCCCCATCACATCCCTTTCCCTATCTGTGCAACATATGTCCACACATGTCTGTGAATACACCACCCTTACACCTGTTTTTGCCATACATTGTCTGTTTATGTTTGATTATGCATAGGGAATAATGTGTTCAGACATACTATATGCTCATTGCTAGATGTGTTTGGATGTGACCCATTGTGCCATGGACTGCAAATAGCCAGCACCTGTGGCCCACTGAGAAGCACATGTAGCACTGTGCAAATAGTATGTCACACACACGTTACATTTGGTGTTTGGCAATCACAGGTGTGGAGGTAGGGTAATGACTCGTGTGAGGATTGTTGGGGACAGATGGGGAGAGTGATGGATTGAGGGACACATGTGGAATGTTGCCCCAGAACATGTTAACAACACAGGTTGTGCAGGGGTATATCACACACATGTGTCACCAGGATTGCAACATGGTGTGGTTTGGGTCACAGGTATGGGAGTGTCTGTGCTGATGACTGATGTGCACTGAAGGGGCATTTTAAACATGAATTTATACCTGACAGTTAGTATACATATCTGCGTGAGGATGTGCCGTGTCGAGCGCCTCCGGCAGTCCACGGAGATAGATGTGGCCCAATCTTGTGGCCAGCTCTTGTTCCAGGGGTGTGAGTGATGGTATAAAAGGACCCCCGCCACCTGTGCCGAGAGCATGTTGTCTCTCGGCCACCATGTGCTGCCACACCCCTCTTTTGATATCGGAGAACCTCTTTTTGAGGCTTTCTACATCACGTGGGGGGCCCCCTGCCTCTGACAGTGCAGCACGCACATCCTCCCACACTGCCATTCTGGTGGCCACTGTTGTGCGGCTGCTGAGCCTGCCAAATAAGAGGTCATAGTTTTCTATGACATGCGAGAGTAAAATATGGTTCTCCCTCTCACTGAATCGTAAAGCTCTTTTTCTCTGTGGACCAGGCACAGGTACCCTTTTTCTCTTCCCAGTTTGGACATATTGTGTAGGCTGTGGCCCAACAGATGGTCCTGCCTGTCCCTCCCTAGGATGTGCAGTCTCTAGCGTCGGTGTCTCACCCACCACAGCTTGCCCCACATCCTCCACACCCTCACCCTCACCCTCTCTCTCCCTCTCTCTCTCCATCTCCCTATGCTGTAAATGCTCCTCTCACCACACCAGCACTCACTTAAACACAACAAAACACTGAACGCAATACAGAATTCCAAGACAGTACAATACAGGACACAGTACAGGACACAATAACAATGGACACTTTTAAATTATACTAGGACAAACAGAAGAACCTACACTGCTCCTAACTCTCTTTCTCTCCCTCTCTCCTCTGCCCTACTCCCTGAACAGGCTCTCCCCCTCCTTCCTCTGAAGTACTCCCACCACAGCCTCTCTCCCTATAGTTCTTTTTATCCCTCAATGTAGTTCTTTCCTGTGCACTAGTCCCACCACTGTCTCTGTTTCTGACTTTCTCTATCATACTCTCTCTCTAACTATAACTCCTCTAGCAACCCTCAACGTGATCCATGTGTGCAGGCTTATTTATAGGGTTTAAACACGTGTTTTTCATTGCACATGCGCAATTGGGCGGGCGTGGCGCTCGTGCGCCGCGCGCGTGCTCGCCTACGCATGGGTGTCCGTACGCGTGCACACGCACATGCGCCATGAGACGCAGTACTACGCATGTGTGACAGTACGCATGCGCATTACGACGAGTACCGCATGGGTGTCTGGGTGTTTTTTGCGCATGTGCATGTCGGCGCGCATACGCGTGTCGCCACGCTCAGACGGACACCCATGCGTAGATTCGCGCACGCGCACAACCCACGAGCATCGCATGCGAGCAAGTGCGCATGCGCAATGGACGCAAACCCCCCACCCCAAAATACCATTAAAAAAACGTCACAACCTTGCCCACGTTGAGGGTTGTAGGCGAAGAGGAGTATGAGAGTGGTTGGTGAGAAGAAGAACGAGAGTCTAAGCAGTTGTAGTTGTGGATTGTATTGTTGTTTGTATTGGGTATTATATTGTGTTGTGTGTGTATTGTCTGGTGTGGTTTGTAAGTTGTATACTGTATAGTGAGGTTTGTGTGTGTATTGGAGTGTGTTTGTGTAGTGGGACGGGAGGAGTTTATGGCAGCGATTTATGTTTATGCATGTGTCCAGAGTAGTGGGCAGATGCTGTGGTTGCAGGACAGGGGAGATGGTGTCCACGGGGCTGAGGCACAGGGCATGGGTGCAGTCCTGCAGCAACACAGACCTGCAGCTGTGGAGGCGGTCCAGGCATGTGCTGTGCGTGCACGGCGCAGAAGGCGTGCTGAGGTGCAGGCTTGGCAGCCTCGCCTCTACAGGCCCAGGGCCCAGCTCCAGGGCATGCATGAGGACCAGGTCATCTCCCTGTACCGACTGAGCACAAGGGCTATTAGGGAGCTCTATGAGGATCTAAGACCTGACCTCGAGCCCCTGACTGATCGGTCCCATGCAATACCAGGTTTAGTCAAGCTCCTTGCTGCCTTGCATTTTTTTGCCTCTGGCTGTTTCCAGTCATCTGTGGCTGCAGTGGGTGGCATGAGCCGCCCCACCTTCTCACGATGTCTCCACCAAGTACTGCGTGCCATGGTCAGCCGGGTGGGGAATTACATAGCCATTCCCCACACTAGGCAACAATGGGGGACCCTGAACCAGGCCTTTGAGGCAGTAGCCGGGATACCACACGTGATGGGAGCTATTGATTGCACACATGTTGCCCTGGTCCCACCTAGAGACAGGGAGGTAGCGTTTCGCAACCGCAAACACTACCATTCCCTGAATGTTCAGGTTGTATGTGATGCTAATCTGCATATTCTGAATGTGGTCCCTAGGTTTCCAGGGTCCACCCATGACTCCTATATCCTGCATCACTCGGCACTATTCACACAATTTGAGGGCGGACGTTATGGCGACTGTATGTTGCTGGGTGAGTATGTAAGGTGTAGTAACTAATGTATGTCTTTGTACATTTCTTTATGTTTACTCACATATGTAGCAACCTTTTATTTGTTTAACATATGCACTTGACATATGAGAAATGTTATATAGAGGACTGTTGTGAGTTGATATTATTACAGGGGTGTAGACGTATAGCGACAGTAACTAGAAACAAACATAGACCATCAGGATCATAACATTATATGATCCTGACAGTCACATGGTGTACATGTGACGACACCCCTGTGCATATGGCTATGCTGTTGCAGGATCCCTCATAGTGTGTGTTTGTAGCAACTGCAGACATTTGAGGGGGGGGGGTTTGGCCTTCAAATGCACTTATCATGATGGTTAATTATCCTCTAATGTTTGTAGGTCATTTAGCATTGATGTTATTGCTCATCCATACAACTAACCCTTGTCATGTGTGTGTTGGGTTCACACACTCACTCTGTACTGGAGTTGTCACCCCGGAGGCAGTATATAATATGAGGAGGTGTCTGGGAATCTCTGATGGACGTTTTTGGCCTTTGCAGCTGTGAGCACTCGTGTGGATATGTATGGTCACGCATTTTGGCTATGTCACAGCAGGGGTGTAACCCAATATAGTTGGTGCAGTACCTTTGGCTACTGTAGATGAGTGGAAGTTAGCCACATTTTGTCCTCTGATCCTCATGTAGCTTTACATTATGGAAAGGGGACGGCTAAAGCAGGGGGGCTAAGTGGGTGCATACAGAGTGGTATTGTTACCAGCTACACAGGAAGGTAATGTACCTATGTGTATGTCTTTGATGTTAAGTCATGAGGGGTACAGTGTGCAGGTTTGAAGACCGCACCTTCAATGGGATATGCACAGGATAGAGACAGTGCACAGGATGACTATTACAGCAATTTGCGTTTAGCAATATACAGCATAAGGAGACAGACTAACAAATCTAGATATGTTGCCCTCACAGGACAGGATGTATATAGGTGATATGGTTTACATTTTGGCCAGCCTCCATGGCATACATGTTCTGGGTGTTTGCCACCCTCTCATGTCAGCATGTTTTTCCTTGGTTATTGTTCAAACATACACTATGAAAATGTGATACGTGAATCGTTGGTATAGTCTCACATTGGCAGTGATGCCAATGTGGACAGTAACTGCATTACAATACGCATGTCACACACACACACAATATGTTACGTTATAGATGGAACTGTTGTGGTATTTGCCATGAGTGTACTGACTTGATAGGCCATGTGGTCCTTTTCTGTCAGCATATGTATATTTTTGAGAGCTCATTAGTTCTGCTGTTATATCTTTCTGTCAGATTTGTTTTTGCGTTGGTTTATTACATCTTAACAACTGTCAGTTATGTTGAACATTTACTCCCACATTGTCATGCATCTTTTTTGTTTGCAGGTGATGCAGGATATGGGTGTCGCCCCTGGCTACTGACCCCTGTGCGTCAGCCACGGACACGTGCAGAGCGCAGGTACAATGAGGCCCATGCCTCCAGCCGCTAAGTCATCGAGCGTACCTTTGGCGTGTTGAAAAGTCGCTTCAGGTGTCTGGATAGGTCAGGCGGGGCCTTACAATATAAGACAAAGACTGTTGCTGAGATAATCATAGCCTGTTGCATCCTGCACAACATTGCTCTCAGGCACGATATCCCTGCAAAGATTAATGAGGATCTTGAGGAAGATCCAATGTGCCCCCCTGTACGTGCCAGTGGTGACACACGGGAGGGCACAGCAGTCAGGCGGAGGTTGATTGCAGAGATCTTCTCATGTACGTATTACCTACCCACACGCATGTGTTAGCCTATGTGTGTTATGGTGATAGCGGTTAAAGTTTATGTCAGGATATAATTTGGATGCCACGCAGCATTAACATTTGACTGATAATGCAAACATCACATATAGGCATGAGTGTGGGACAAACAATGTGGGCATTACACAACAGCAGTTGGTGGCAGATGATGTGGGTGGTTGCTCATACGACTGTGTGGGGTTTTGAAGGTCACATTCACAGTTAGTGGCTGCTTGTGTTAGCAGCTGTTGTTGTGCAACACAAATGATGTTTTGTGATGATATGGGTCGAGCACAGTGTCAGCCATATGGTGAGATGTTCACAGTGGGAGCCCAGATCACGTTTGGGGACATTTGTCCACTGGGTTGAGTTTATATTTTACACGTTTGTGGTGTACTTTTGGTTGTTAAGCTCCTGTCAGCTGGCTATGTGTTGTTTCGTTATCTTTGCCGTAAAAGGACATACATACCACAAGACACATGCTAAGTACTAGTATCTGAGGATGTTAGGAAATATATGTGAGGGGTGTTAATGTCACCCTACAGTGTGTCGGAATGTATAGGTCAACACGCAGCCATGACATGCACATGTTGAAGGATGGGGATCTGTGCATTGTCCAGCCAGGGAGGTAGTATTGCTACATTTTGTTGTTGGCGAATAGACCTTCAGTGCTGTGCTGCATATGTACACACATACAGAAGTGAAGCTGGCCCATATCAGCAAGGGGTGGGTTACAGTAGGCAGGTTGAGTGCTGAATGTGGGAGTGGCTTATGGTTGAGCAGGTTTTTCAGGGAGTACATGGCATATCTTGCTGATAGTATCTCAACATATGCCATCATGCGTCAGCTAAAGGCTGTGTATGTGAGTAGGGTAGGAGAGTACAGTCCATATCAACAAATAGATTGTGGAACCGAGAAAGGGAGGGTTCTGTTGGCATAGAAACACAGACTTATGTGAGAGTTGTTTTTCTGAGGTGCACATATAGGCTATCCATGCATGGACATTCTCAATGACACACAGTGTGATGGCATGCAGCCATCATGGTTTGGGTACACACATACATGTGCTTGGGGTTTTTCTGACATGACGCACACATTGCCAGCTATTTGTGCACATCATCAGCAAATAGCTGTCAATATTATTCAAGGTATGAGATGTACACACCAGGATATGTATTTGGTCAGTGGATACAGGAGACGCACCTGCATATTTCAAATGTGTTTCAACAATTGTAAGTGGGTTATCATTCAACATTGGCACACCACTACACAAGGAGAGGGGGCATTGTTGGAAATATAGTGGATCAGGGCTAATAGTGCGGACTTTGGGATGAGGTGCAAACATGGTGGTAGCAGACATCTCTGTTGATCTGTGTGTACAAGAACACAGAGGTACGGGAGGGGAAAGAATGATTATGGACACCTGTAGATAGCCTCCAACACCTCCGTGCTGCCTCTCACATGTGAGAAATCTGTACATTGTGATAGAGAGCAGTCAGACATTAGGTGATGTTGTGGGGTATGAGAGCTGGGGACAAGAAGGTGCAGTGTGTGATGCTCTGCTAGAACATGACATATGTTTGCTTCTCTTGTGTTTCCCAATGCACAGGACATAGTTTGTGCGGATGCTGTTGCTGTGGTGCATTGACATGTGACTGTACATCACCCAAAATGCTTTGCTTTGGGGTAGGTGTATCTACAGCGACATTGTGTGTGCCTGCAGTCAGGGGGAAAACATATCTTCATTGCTCTATCATATTGGGCAGATGTTGTGATTTTTCCTTTTTCAATTCAGCCTCCATAAACCATCTCTTGGTGTTGTCACACATATCCCCATGTGTTTGTGTTCAGCATGTCCTCTGCCACACTCCATATGTGACATGTACAGCAGACCTGCATGTGTGTGTAGTTCAATTTTGTCTTGTCTTTGCCTACACTTGCTCCCTACCCCAACATTGTACCGTAAGCCAACAACAGGGTATTATTGCAGGTTCACTGGGCCTTTATATGTACAAAGCTCCACTTGTGAACATACAGGCCATGTGTTGCAGCTGGAACGCAGAACTTTGCATACTTTGTGGGTGGGTGATTATAGGTTGCCTGTGTGATGAGACAGTGTTCAGGCATAGTACATTATCATGTGCTGTGAGGGGACTGTGCACCTGGGGGGCAGTTGTGACTGTGCTACCTCTTCCGTAGTGCTGTTTACCTTATGAGCATTATCAACATGTGTTGTGTGCTGTGAGACGAAATGTTTCTTGTGTTCTGAGTCACCACTGTTGGCCACCTTTATTTTATTTCAGATATGAACATAATGTGGACATGCATCAACAGTGGCTTGACTTTGTGATTCTACACGTTCTGCTGTGATTCTCTCCCTTCACTGTCACCTCATATTGCTGTTTAGTGGGTCAAGGGATTGATGACATACACCTGATGCACACACAAGGTAGGTTGCACCTTTGTTATTTGCAGAATTCAATCTATCTTTACCTGTTGATGATTTCATATTTGTGTCATGTGCATGTAATGTTTCCTCTATGTTCACATAAACAGATGCATGTCGTGTGTAGCTGTGACACACCTGTGTGACATGAGCATGGACATGACCATATCCATGTTATACCCGTGTGTGTGCTTATGATTAATGATGTCATCAAATATTTCTTGTTGAGTATTGCTATCATGTAATGTGTGCTTTAGCATCCCTTTCTTCTGAATTTCTGAAGGTGTAACGGTGTGCAATGTGTGCTGTTTTTCCAAGGTATCTAACAATAACATACTTATCCTTTCCAGACACAGGGCAGAGTACATACCGGACACGTTTATTACAGTGCATCTGCTGTCACCATCACCCACCTGTTGGAGAAAACAACACCATAGAACTTTTACAGCAGAAAGTTTGCCATTGGATGTTTGACCTCTGAGAGTGAGACACATGACTGCGATGGACAATATTACTCTTAACCTACTGATTTCTCCATGACAGAGGTGTTCTACGCACTGTTTCTGCGATGGTTCTGCAGGGAGTCCTGCTCATTGTAGAGGACACACATGAACTTTCAAGGACTGTGGCATATTGACATGGGACACTTGACTATTCATGGCCATATTTGGTGGAACACCTTTAACCTGACCTGTTTATTTATTTTTATTTATTTTATACATACATTTATATACCGCATCTTCCAAAGTTCAGTTGCGGTTTACAGTGAACAACAATTAACAAAACAAGTTTGTTTTACAGGGAACGTCATATTATAACAGAACATATTTACAAGGAACATCATATTATATATAGTGTATACAGTCTAAACATTGTGAGATAATATAGAACAGAATAAACTATATATACTACTATAGTATACTATATATACTATTTTGACTTTTGTCAGTGTTCCCCCCGTGTGCAGCAGCGAATGACATGGACAGTGTAGGTGCTGCATTCCAACACAGTTGTGCTATTGTTGAGTTTTGGCCATGGGTGTGACATGGCACCCAGGATACGCTCATCTGTTTCTTTCTACTCAAGCATACAATCATGTTTTTGGCATAGGGCCAACGATGGACCACTCCTATTGTCTATGTCCACCTGCTTTCCACCTGAACATGCTACAGGTTTTACCTCAACAATGCTTTCAAGCACACCACCATCTTGGATTGATGTTTCAATGAGCCAAGGGTGTTTAGGTGCATGTGTGGCATCACTGTATCATGTTGCAATGTGGATGGTGCTTGTGCATATGACGGACTATGTTTGTGAGACAAAACATGTGGACCTATGACTTCTGTGTGGCTCCGTATAAGATGTTTGGCCATCATTTCCTTGTTCAGATGCTGGTTATTGTGTTTGTTTACTGTGCAGACGTGACAGTCTGCATGTATGTCAACACCTTGCATTTCCCATGTGCACAGTCCTGGTTATGCCCTGTGGTAGGGACGTTCACATTGCCACATGATGTTTGCAGTGTGGCAATGTGGGTGACCGTTGCACTTCTTCAATTGTGCATTCCATGTATCATGCTATATGTGGCCAAACACTGTCTACTCAGAAAAAGGTGCAGGGGCACCTCCTTCATGGTGTTATATGTGTAGGTTTCAGAAGGTCCTTTAGTTTGTATTCTGTCTGTGTTCATGTGCCTGTGCTACCTGTTAGCATATGCTCATTGTGATTTTGAGGATTTTTTGTGTCTACATTGTTGCAGCTTTGATTCCTAGATCAGGCGTTAGGTGAGAGCTCAAACATTACTTTCACAGTGTGTTTTTCACATTAAAACATTTTAACAACATAGGCTTTTTTGGTTTGGTTGTGACCTGTGTTGCCAGATGGATATGTTTTGAGGGACAGATGATGTGTGTTGGGTCCTCAACATGCAGCGACAACTCTCTACATGCACTCATATGTGCATTACACATTTGCAGCATGCGGCAGCAGGTGGGGGCTGGGGGTCTGCTGCCCAGTGCATAGTATGCACCAGATGCACATTATATCTCCTGCCCTTCATTTGTGGTCAAGGAAGTAACCTTTCTGTGTGAGGTGGATTTGTGCCCTGCTAAAGGTGTTTTGGTATTTCAACAGGGATGCGCTCACCTTGATATTATGATGGCACTGACTACACTATCTGTGATGTATAAACCAAATAAAGATATTTATTCTACAGACATTTGTCTCTTTTGGTGATTGAGCAGGGTGACAAACATGCAATGCAATGTGTGCCTTTGTATCAGTCCTGACTCTTTGTGACCCTGAGACTGCATTGTTTTCTTGTCAATGTCACTGGATGAGGATTTACTGGTCTTTGTTCCAAGGTAAAGAAGGGTTACATGACTTGCCATAGGCCACATGGGGTGCTAGTGTGAATTGATCAGTGGTTGCTTGGGTGGCAAGCCAGTTTTGTTACCAGTAGGTTAGTCCTCCTCTCTTTGAACACATTGACACTTGTCTATGGCCATTTGCTGCTCATGTACATGTGCCACCTGTGCTCACATCCTTGTACAGTGGCAGCTGTGTATCTGCCAGACATATGTCACTTCACTGGGTATTAAGGGTTGCCATACAGTGTGATCAGTATGCTGTGCTCAGTGTGCACAGTGTGTTACAGTGTGCTCAGTGTGCTGTTTCTGGGAGTGGCTACAGTCATGTGTTTTTACTCTGTAGTTTTCTGGTTTGATCCCCACATGTGCTGTATCCTTTGTTTTCTAATCTGATAACTGTACCATGAGGTACCACCAGGTTCCTCACCTCTACAAACACCCTTCTCTCTCTTAACTGTACATCAAGGTGCATCCTGTGTGCTGCATAGCCATCGCATATTATTTTTTTCATAGGTGTCTCACTTTAGGGTGTTTACATGGCAGTGCATCTGTGGGTTTTGTTTTGCTGGGATTCAGGTGGTGTGTGTTACACCTGATTACATGTGGAGCTTTCTCCTGTCCTGATCCAGATTAGTCACATGATCCACAGACCGTCCTCTGCTGCCCTTGTGGTATACTTTTTCCCTCTTTTGCATGCTGTATCCACTGCACAACATTTCATTGTGTGTGTGCATATGCACCACGTCCCAAATACAGACTGCAATTTGATTAGTAATTAGCAGATCTGCATGTGCATTTCCTCATGCTTACTTTTTGGTGTTTGCTTGTCCTGACAGCCAGCAGGCGTTTTGTTTACTGCCCTGCACTTTTACTTTATGGCAGCTTTGCTAAAGAGCTAACATTGGTGGTATGGCCTGCCGGTTTAGCCATTGCCATTTGTGGTAGTGGTCGTTAGTGTGCTTCCTCTCTGCTGTCTTATATTTGTATGCTTGTCCTGAAAAGGTGGTTAACATTTGTATGAGAGTCATATCTGTGCTGATCTGTGCTGTGAGCATATTGTACCCTCATCTGAGTTGTTACCCATCCTTCCGTCCAATTTTCTGTCTGCCAACTGTGTGCCATCCTACCCTGATGTGCATGCTGATAACCCACATCCTGACCTCCTACACATTCCAGCATTGCAACTCTCCCTGATTGCCTCTCCTGTGTGTGCTCTGCATAGCACTTTTACTCCACAGTCATCCTGATATTTTCACCTATTCTGCCATTTGAGCCTCCTCTGCTGGCCACATCTTACCATCCTCTGTCACACACGGTCATTATAGCATGGTACATTAACATCACTCTGTGCATGGCTCTAGCTGGGCAGAATATGTTTGTCCATTCTTATGGGTGCCACATGGGATGGAGCTGATTTCTGCAGTACAGCAACTGATCTACATCCCTCTTTTACTTTTGTATTGTTTTTGTGTTTTAGCTCTGTGCAGTGCTTGTGTTACGTGTGTGTTTGCCACATACCTCCTTTGCCATTCAAACTGGGGGATGTTACTGCTATTGGGTAACGTTTCTGAGTTCATCTATACATCCTTGGGGCATCTTTTGGCACACCTTTGATCCAGGCAGCTTATGGGTTGCCTACGATAGTGCCTTGGGAGTTGACAGCCTTTCAACATGGCCTCTGTGGACAATTATGTTTTCATTTGCTGACAACATATGTTTATGATGTGCCTTCTGAAACACCGTAAAAGGTGCATTAATATCTGGCACAAGGGTGTGGTTCTTTTAAGACGGCATCACAGATTGCTGTACAGTTGCACACAGAAAAATGACATACCTCTGCCAACCTTATTCACTGGAACATTCAACCCATGACCACCGCACCATCATTCACTGTCTTCACCAGTTGTCAGCATACATGACATAGGAGTATTGGCTTTTTCCCCAGAGCTTGCTTTTCATGGAGCTGTACTACTCTTATGATTTCAGTCTCCAAACGTAATAGGGCAGTTTACAAGATAAGATTAACTCTAATACCCTGTTGATATCAGTCAACAAGGACTGTGTGCAGTCGCTCCTTGCTAAATCAAGAATGGCTGTCCCAGGTCTGCCATACTTGATTTAGCAGGGAGTGGCTGCAGACAGGCCCTGCGACTGATTACCATATGAGAATAACTCTGAACCCCTGTTGATATCAGTCGCCAGCGCCTGTCTGCAGACCCTCCCTGCCACATCAAGTATGGCAGACCTGGGTCAGCACACCTACTTACGATTCCCATACGTTACAATGCACACTGCTGCCATCTGAGACAGTGCTCTCACCTTTCCCTGCCTCATATGGCACACTTGGCTACACTTTCAGCTACATTGTAGGGTGCCATGGCGGACATTGCATTTTAACATGTGCCCTCTGCGTTAACCTATGGGCCACGTTGTGTTACACTGCTTTGAGAGTGTATTTGCTAGCAGTAATAATTCTACAAATATACAATAAGGTACTCCTTAAGCAATATTACCCCTAACAGGTACTGCCTCAGCCAGCTGTCTTCATTTTGCACTGTGGGGGATCAAACCCCTGATCCCTGCAGCATTGGTTGGTGTTGTAACCATTGTGCTGTAGCTTTGCTCTCCTATTTGCACATCAGCACGCCACTTATGCCTCCCAGTATTAACATGCCTCAGAAAAAAGTAGCGCGACGCTTTATGCCCAGCAACGCACCGCCTTATGCCACCCATTATTTATCTGCCTCCTAAAATAATGCTGCAGACAGCTCTCTGCATTGGTCACTGTGGGGGATTGAACCCCTGATCCTTGCAGCATTGGTCGGTGTTTTAACCATTGTGCTGTAGCTTTGCTCTCCTATTTGCACATCAGCACGCTGCTTATGCCTCCCAGTATTAACATGCCTCAGAAAACAGTAGCGCGATGCTTTATGCCCAGCAACGCACCGCCTTATGCCACCCATTATTTATCTGCCTCCTAAAATAATGCTGCAGCCAGCTGTCTGCATGGGTCACTGTGGGGGATTGAACCCCTGACCCCTGCACCATTCGTCAGGGTTCTAACCATTGTGCTGTGACTCTGCTCTTCTATTTTAACATCCATACGCCACTTATGCCAGCCAGTATTAAATTGCCTCAAAAACAATAGCGTGCCACGTTATGATGGCCATTATTTATATGCCTCCTAAAATAACAACCTCAGCCAGCTGTCTGCATTGTGCACTGTGGGGGATCGAACCCCTGATCCCTGGTTAGTGTCTTAACCATTGTGCTGTAGCTTTACTCTCCTGTTTGCACATCAGCACGCCACTTATTCCTCCCACGCAGCCACCTCATGCGATAAAGTGCGGGGCGCATATGGGCGCCGCGCACCTTAGTGCATATGCAAATCAAGGATTTCCATCTTCAGCGCGAAACGCCCACTCCTTATATGGCACACGCACTCTACCGCGGCCCGCACTTTACCGGGCTTTTAGTAAACATACCCCTTAGGCCTGCCATTCATTTGTCTATATTTATGAACCTATTTTATGAGCCTAGCACTTAAAATCAGTGCAAAACTCCTAACTTACTCCTCTAAATCTACACCTGTTGCCACACACTTTTTATATCCCTAAATTTAGGAATTTAATCAGTTTGAGTATAAACTTACGATCTCATTCCTAGTACATTTTCAAAGAGGCCAATATAGGAGAAGAGCTCTCAAAGTTAGAGGCATAAATCCTCTGAATAATCGGCCCTAGGTGTCTAATTTAACTTGTATATTGCCAAATTCTGTTGAAGACTTCTTTGCTTTTGTGCCTTTTTTTGAAGAAACTGTTTAGCAGAAATACATTTTATTTTGAACAGCCATTCAAACTGAGCAATTGTCTTTTCGAGATTGACTGTGCTTTCTACTGAGTGATATTGGGGATACAACTAAGAAAATCCTTCAAATTGGTAGGGTCTTCAAAATCTGTCTTTCCTCTCACCCCACATGGTCCTGAGGTTAAAAGAAGTGGAATGCTAGTTTCTTTCACTCATATAACCTTATTGTAGACTCTGCCCAATAGTACCACAGGGCTACATTTTATAGCTGACAATCTTATGATGGCCAAACACTGCACAAAGACAGTTCTTCAATACTGGATTTGATAGCTTTAATTCCTAATGTTTCCTTACTTCTCCAAGGTTAGTGGTTTTAGGAGACTTTAAAGTTTGGGCTGATTATAGTCAAGATGGTAAAACTCTTGACCTTTTAGGTTCTATACGTTCATTAGGATTGTCTCAGATTTTTTGATGACCCTATCCATTTAGTAGGCTATATGCTGAATCTTAGAGTGGAGGAGTAGCCTAGTGGTTTGAGCAATTGCCTGTTATCCAGAAGATCAAGGAGTGGAGGAGTGGCCTAGTGGTTGGGGCAAGGTACTTCAGGCTGGAAGGTTGGGGGTTCAAATCCCACTAGAGGACAGCAACCTTGGGCCAGAAGGACTGGGGTTTCTAGTCCTACAGGTGCTCCTTGTGGTCTTGGGCAAGCCACTTAACCCTCCATAGCCCATGTTCCCTGTAAAATAGTTATCTCCAAGTTATAATGCCCTGTTCAATGTAATTTCAGTTTGTTCAATGTAAACCGCACTGATGCAGAATAGCACGGTATATAAGAGAATATAAATAAATAAGGGTTCAATTCCCATTGGCACTCCTTGTGACCTTGAGTAAGTCACTTTACCCTCCATTGCCTCTGAAGAAAAGGCTGGTAATCTACTTCCAGTGATATATTGCCAAGAATCAACACTGACTTGATGGCACTAAAAAAAAAAATGCTGAATCTTATTTTGCATCAGTTCAAAGAAGACTCTATAATGCCCCCTATCATGAACTGGTCATTATCCGGTGAGGTTCTCCTTGACAGGTCTAATGCTTGTTTCTAGGTTAAAGCACGTCCTAAATAAAAGTTAATTCTCAGAAAGCCCTAGATCTTTTGGCTCTCTGAAATACTTTCTCCTCATTGCCTTCTGAATCTGAAGGAGCAGGGAGAAAGGATCTGGTCGTTAACTGGAACACTAACTTTGGGAAGGCAATTCATACAGTTGCATCAGTGAAGGCGAAAAAGATGGTGTCTTTAAAGATGGTACACTGGTATACCAAGACCTTATGGAAATGAGATTTGAAAGAATATGGAAAAAGTTAAGGGATAATCATAGTAAGCTTGTAGGTAGATAGAATTATGCTATTTATAAACAGATTATAGTTAAGGCAAAAAAAAAAGCGCATTATGGAATACTTATTAAGAACTCTGGAAAAAAGCAGAGGGAACTATTTTATATTGCAGAATGATCCTTTGGATAAGCAATCTTTTGACTGTTCTGCAGTGCATTGCAGTCAGTTTGCTATGTTTTTCAGAGAGAAGAGTGACAGAATATGTGATTCTGTTGACACTAATATCCTGGATCAACCAGATGAGAGACGTCAAGTTTAGTTCCCATTTGGGAGTTATTCACTAGGTTGAACATTCATTGAAGTGGAAAAAAGTGCTTAAAAGAGTTAACACCTGTGATCTGGATCCTTGTCTCTCTTGGTCGATTAAAGTCACGGGAGTAGGGAATATGAATCACCTTCAAGCAGTTATTAATGCCTCACTGATGGAAGGGGCTTTGTCAGCTCTCTTCAACCAAGTATTAAGGAAACATATTTAAAAAAGCAGTCTCTGAATGTTTGTAGGATGGAAAATTTCATAGCAGTTTTTCATCTTCCCTATCTTTGAAAATGATTGATAGGGCAGATGGTGGTTAATTTTACACAAGGTACAATGGCTAGGTACTATGTTATAAGGACAAGTAGGCGCCTACTCGTTCTTATAAAAATACTCATGTATGTGATAGAGAATGTGTCTTGAATGTAGGCGTGTCAGTTATATCTGCTTGCAAACAGATGTAAATGACACATGGGGGTATGTTTACTAAACCACGGTAAAGTCACTGGCGGTAAGGGCAGCGTTAAGTTGCCTGAAGCCATATAAGGCAGTGGGCAGGCAGGGGGAGTGCCCACATTAGGGTGCCTTGGACCATTTAAAGTGAGTTAACAGGACCAAGTGCGGTAAGCTGCAAGACTTCTTAAGGAGAGACAAGACACCTTAAGATGTGATAAGGCACCTTAACAGGAGATAGGGAGCCTCAAAATGTGATAAGATGCCCTAAAAGGAGATAAGGTGCCCAAACAGTTAAGTTGTCCCAACAGGAGATAAGGTGCCCTAACAGTTAAGGTGCCCTAACAGGAGATAAGGTGTCCCAAGATGTGGTAAGGTGCCCTAACATGAGATGAGGCGTCCTAAGGAGAGACAAGGTGCCCTAAGGTGGAAAGCATGCACCTTAAAGCAGGACCACGGCTGTAAGCCAAACGCTAGACAGAGCACCAAGGAATGTCAATGTAAAGGTGATGGAAAGAAGGAAAGGTGGGAGTTGATGGACCTGCCATATTGGTGGGCACCCTATTTGGCAGCCAGTAAAGCGGACAAGCAAGTGGGAGGCAGCTGTACTGATGAACAGGGTGGTGCCAATGTAAAGTGCTGCAATGCCAGTGTGTGGCATAGGATGGGGAAGATGTGTCCCCCAGCAGAGGCAGAAGTGGCAGATGTTTGCAAAGACAGAAGGACAGAGTAGTAGTGGGTACGTGCAGATCAGGCACAGGAAAGGCGAGCACAAAGAGCCGTAATGCGAAAAAGGGTACCAGTGTAGGTCATGGGGTAGCAGCCTGCACAAAAAGACAGGACCATACACAGCTGACAGAGACAGATAGATGGGCTGAAGGACAGATGGTGGCTGAGGAGAGGGTGGCATGAGCTTGCAGCACAGATCTGCAGAACCCTGACTGTTACAGGCATGAAAATGATCTGAGTAGCACAGTCACAAAAAGAACAAGTAGGAAGCAAACCCTGAGATGTGTGCGCAGGCATAGGGTAGTCCCATCAGTACCCATGATGCAGTGCACATGCAGAACAGCAGTCTACAACTGATCACTGAATAGAGAATGAACATATACATCACCTCAGCTCAGTAAGAGGAACTGAGAGTGTGTGATTCAAGCACAGAGCAGCTACAAACCATGCTATTGAGCAGTTTCTGCAGTCACAGTGCTAGAGACGGTCTCTGATGCAGATCCCCATCACCACCAATATGTGGCAGGTACTATCTACAGTGTAATATGCTAGTTACCTTGTGTCCTGCTGTATGTGCCAGTCACATCTGGCCCTGTTGGACCCTGACCCACCTAGAACAGTACATTGCAATACTCAGTTTTACAATGCTGGTGCCATGGCTGCCAACTACCAGGGGGAAGGGGCCTCTAGATTTGCAGGTGGTTGTTACTAGGGTCCTGCTGGCCCCTACCAGTAATACTGGGAGTAGGACTGGAATACCTCACTTCCCAACTGCCTAGGTCTAGCATTCACCCACAGCAAGTACCTGCTGCTATCTACTGGGTGTACCAGCCATGCACATGCCAACCACAGACAGTCCACTGGCCACTATGCATTACAGGTGCACAGAGCAGCCATATGCACCTAGGCTTGGGTTATACAGCACAGACATCCAGCAGTTGGTTCAGTGATCGGGGCCCCCAGGACAGGAAGAGCACCCATATCAGTAGAACCAGACACTATACAAGCACATGGGAAAAACATAGCCATGCCATGGTCACTGCTCGGTTAGAGTGAGAGTGCCCTCCCAGCATGACATGATGTGGCCACCCGCTCCATGCAGGTGGCAGTCGGGCACTATGATGTCCCAGCCATTGCCCTATTCCTGATGCAGATGCATCCTGGCCAATCTGCCCTGTTCAGGCCATACCCACAATACTTTGCTCCTCATCATAAACATTTGCAGGCTAACTCTGGAAACAGCTTAGGCTCTGCGAGGCTCAGTGTGCCAGTGCTGTCAGCTTGACTCTCCATCCAGCTGAGGATAGTGGAGCCTGTCTGTGTGGGTGTTTGTACCCTTGTTTGTCAATTTATTGGGGGTTGCACATGTTGGTGTTGTGCTTGCACTGTGGGATAAAATGTAGCCACAGGGACATGCACTGCATGATCCACAACTAGGACCTGAACCTCTGACCCTCTGCTCCTATACACACCAACTGGGGCCCTGGGGCTGACATGCTTCCCATCAGATGGACCTTGGCCCTTGTTGCACTGTGTATGGTGCACTGGATCAGGGCATGGCTTTGGTCTGCTGCAGGCAGGTGCCGCTGCCCCCCTCTGCCAACACCCCCCACGCCATGCTGACATGCCCATGTGTTGTCAGTGTTGGTGATGTGCAGCCTCAGGCCAGCCAAAATGGAGTAGATGGGTGCCTAGTGCAAAGGGTCCGGGGGTCGGGGGGGGCGGAGGCATACATGGACGGCCACTCATCCTCCCCACAACCATCTGCTTCTCCAGGGACCCCATCACTGCCTGCCAATGTTATGTCTCTTCAACCTGAGGAAGAAACGGCTGAGGGGTGTTATGTTAGAGGTCTAGAAAATATTGCCTGGAGTGGAACAGGTACATGTAGGTTGATTGTTTATGCCATCAGAATGTAGAAAGACTAGGGAACATGCAATGCGGCTACAGTGTAACCCATTTAGAACTACTAGGTGAAGATATTTTTTCAGTCAACACTTTATCAAACCCTGAAATCCATAACTGGAGGATGTAGTGAAGATTGTTAGTGTAGCTGGGTTTAAAACATGTTTGGACAGGTTCCTGGGGAGGGTCCATAAACCATTGTTAAAGAGGACCCAGGATATGCACTGCTTGCCCCATTGCAAGCATTGTGGATCCTGGAAAACTGCTAGGTACCTGTGACCTAGATTGGCCACTGTTGGACACAGGATACTGGGCATGATGGACCTTGGTCTGACAGTCTGGCATATTTTCAGGTCGTATGTGCTTATGTGCCACCTAGGTGACTGCCTGTCCACCCTGTGCATTAACAGCCCCCACTGCATGATCCACATGCACCCTCCTTTGCCCCATTTGCACCATCAACATAGTGCCCTTTTATCCTTGGGCACTATGCTGTTGCTGCTAATGGAACACTGCTATCACTTTCTTGGGCTCACCTGTTTCTACAGCACATTGCAGACGTTTAAATAGGCTCTCTCTCTTCAAAATGCACCCTTACTGACAGGTTTTGATATACGGTAAGCTTCCTGTTGTTAAGGTGCCATTGTTAAGGGAGCCGGGCCTTGTTCCCGCCCACTACCCGCCCATTGACCCTATTCTCCATTTATTCTCCGCACGCTGCTGATCCCGTTAGCGTGCGCTAAAGCGGCGTTAACGACACGAATGCCCCATTCACATGTTTTAATGGAACACTTGCTCCTTTAGCACAGTTTAGTAAACATACCCCATAGTTTACATACGTACACACGTAGATGAAAGTGTTTTATCATATGTGAAAACTCCATCCATAATCTGCCAAGACTGTGCGCCTGACTGTGCCTACTGGTAAAGTACAAGTCTTCATGCCAACGCGCATGCTTTCACACCAGTCCATATTTTATAAGATGTGATTTATGTGTGGGACTGACTTTATAAAATTGTTTTCTTTATTTCCAGCTTTTAGGGCCTGAAACGCTGCAGTCGGTGTTGTGTTTAAATGCTGACTGTAGTGTTTCAATTTATTCTGGATACTCAGTGCCAGTATCCAGATTGTAGTTGGTACTAAATATCTGCATAGACTGGTCAGTGTGGTACCAGTCTGGACAGCTGTGATAAGCAGCCACTATCTGGATAAATTTCGGGCTGCCTTTCAGAGGTCCTAAGTTTATTACGTGAAGAGCGGCTGAATATTTCTGCTATTCGAATAAATGACGACTCTGCCCAAGCTCTGCCCACAGAACACCCCAATAGTATCCAGATGGTGCTAAGGCAGGGGTTCTCAACCCAGTCCTCAGGACACCCCTAGTCAGTCAGGTTTTCAGGATAACCACAATGAATATGGTGAGAGAGGTCTGCATGCAATGGAGGCAGTACATGCAAATCTAGCTCATGCCTATTCATTGTGGTTATCTTGAAAACCTGACTGACTAGGGGTGTCCCAAGGACTGGGTTGAGAACCCCTCTACTAATGTGACCACATAGAGTTTTGGAAAGAAAACTGCCTTCAAGATGTTTTCCAGTTGGGATTTTGGCTTCACTGAGACAGTTCTGCTAGTTGTATTAGATGATATATGCCACAAAGTAGGTAGAAGTCAAAATTTGGGAGTTATCCTCCTGGATCTCTCTGTGGCATTTGCTACTGCAAATCATCGCATATTGCTCCTATGGTTAAAATGTGTGGGTTTGGCAGAAAATGTTCTGAACTGGTTTCCTTCATAGGGAGTAGAGAGCAGTGTTGAGAGGAAATAGCTCTGACCTTTGGGTTTTAACATACGGTATGACACCAGAGTCTGTGCTTTCTCCATTTCTGTTTAATATTATTTACAGTTTTGTGCAAATGTTGAGACATCCCTTGTCAAATTATATGATTCAATGAATCTCTAAGTATACTGAAGCTGACATACTATTATCATGGTGCAAAGTTAAACAATGAGGTAGATTTTCAGCAGGACATGGAGGGGACCATTTTAAACATCCAATCTAGATATTCATATATACAGTGATGCTAAGGAGGCAGTTTTAGCAGCCTTATGTGACTTTTTCCACGTGGAAATACTGACATTTACATATATAGATTAAATACACATATTAATAGAAAGTTTAGAAAGCTGTAATGTACACTTGGAGAATCACACCATTTAGCAATGGCAAGATCAATAGTGGGGACATGGCTTAGGTGTGGCCTGGGTGGGCAAAACATTCAGACGCATATTTTCCATTTTACAAAGGGAATCCATGTTTATGTGCAAAAATTTCCACATGGCACACATAGGGGTATGCTTACTAAACTGCGGTAACGTTACATACCACGCATTATGTAACGTTAACGATCGTTAGGTAATGTTAGGTAACGCGTGGTATGTAACGTTAACGCGCGTTAACGTTACTTAACAATCGTTAACATTCCCGGCCGCGGTAAACACCGCAGGAGGTGGAGAGAGGGCGGAGAGAAGGGGGTCAATGGGTGGAGAGTGGGTGGGGAGAGGCCCCTTTCACACTAACGCACAGAACTGAAGGGCTGAATCCTACCGCAAATGAAAACCTGCCGTTAGATGCACATTTGCAGGAGAGAGAAACCATTTAAGTGTCAGCAATGTACAGCCTAGGCAGGGAGCCCAAGAATTGTGATAGTAGTGCTCCATTTTCAGCAACACCATAGTATCAAAGTATGAATGGCCACTATGGCGATGGTGCAAATGGGGCATAGGGGGCCGCAGGCGGGACATGTAGCATGGACAGCTAGGGCACAGAGTGGACCAGGTGGGCGCCTAGGTGGCACATGGGAACATAGAAACTGGAAATCAGCAAGACAGCAGCTGACCAAGGCCAAATACAATCCAGCTATATCTACCTGGTTCACCCTAGCCTAGTTGCTAGGGCACTGACCTGACATCCCCCCAGCCATCCCGCCCCCATGTGGAAGGGACATAATATTGGTAGGCAGTGATGGGGGGGATATGAGGATGTCCATGTATGCCCCCCCACCCCGGGATCCGCTCCCTAGGCAGGCGCCTACCTACACAGTGGATGGCCCGGGACTGCGCACTACCAGCACCGACAGCAAATGACCATGTCAACTTGGCAGGAGGGGGTGTGCCCGTGCTGGAGGGGGCAGTGCCACCTCCCTGCAGTGGACCTAGGCCATGCCCTGCATCAGTACGTGGTGTGCAGTGCAACATACAAAGTCTGGCTGAGGAAAAGTACAGGTAGCCCCAGGGACTATTATGCATCTGTGACAACAGTGTGGTGCAGTACACCCAGCCAGTCTGTCCAGAAGCAAAGGGTCACAGGTTCAAGCTGTGGTTCCTGCAGAGTATGTTCCTATGTTTTACCCTACAATGCAGATACAATAGCAACATGTGCAAAGCCCAAAGCAGCGGCGAACAGGGGTACAAACACCCACCTACACAGGCTCCACAATCCAAAGATGCATGGAGAGTCAGGCTGTTGGCCCCAGCATTGAGCTGACGTTATCACCAGAGCACTACTACTACCCCCTCCACAGTTTAGCAATGTCGGCACTGTGATCAGGACCAGTGTGGTGGGAAGGGTTGCCAACCACCCCTATCTTTGTACAATGCTGCAATAGGAGTGAGCATGTGTGTATGTCTATCCATTGTTCTGTGGCTGCCCACCCTTCACTGGGCCCAAAATGTCCCACTGTTACCAGTGTTAGCCTGAATAGGTGCATAATGAGGAGCAAGGTATTTTGGGTATGGCCCAGACAGGGCAGATTGGCCAGGATGCATCTTCACAGGGTGTGGGGCAATGGCTGGGACACTGTAGTGCCTGACCACCACCTGCATGGACAGGGTGGCCACAGCATGGCATGCTGGAAGGGCACTCACTCTGACCGTGTAGTGACCATGGCATGTCTAGGTTCCCACATAGCATTCTACACTATCTGCCTCTAATGATATATTTGTGTTCCTCAGTGCTGGGGTCCCAATCACTGAGATGCCTGCTTGCTGCACATAGCTCCTTTGTGAGCATGCACTATGGACTGGCTGGTGGACTATCTGCAGTTAGACTGTGTGTGGTTAGAACACCTGTAAGGTACAGTCTGACTGTGCTGTCTGCTGGTAACTGGCAGACAGTGGTGGGAGGCCGTTGGGGTTTTCCAGACCTAGCCCCAGCATTGCTGCTGGTCTGCCACTGTCCCAGTCATGGGTATGGCTCTAGCCCACCAACCCTGGATGACTGTCTCATGCAAGCAGGATTGAGGTTGCTTCCCCAGGGCAGGGGCACCTATTTTTTTTTTTTTATTATGATTTTTTAGTCATTACAACAACCAAAACAAGAAAGAAAAAGCAGCATACACTTGCATCAGAAATAATTAACAAGATCAATACAACCAATAGATATTGGACAATAAGAAATAACGAGCAAGGGACCCTTATATAGCCCACATTACGGGAGCAGGACTGTATCAGAATAAAAAATGAAAAAATTATGAGGAAAACTAGGCCTGAAAGGCCAACAAATCAGAGGCTACATTATAATTAGACTGCACCTTCCCCCACTCTAATCTGCCTGTCAGAGAGAAATTTTTCCAAATGGGAAACATCAATAAAGACATAAGAAGCACCCTTGTAGGTAATTACACACTTACAAGGGAAGCGTAAGAAAAACGTAGCACCCAATGCCAAAACCCGGGGCTTGAGAGTCAAAAACTGCCGGCCGGCAGAGTTGGGTGCTACGTGTGACATCAGGAAAAACATTAATCAATTGACCACAAAACTTGGTAGCCCTTGCTTTGAAAAAAGCTTTGAGAATACGTTGTTTCACTAGAATAGATGAGAAGGTCACCAGTAATGTGGACCTTTGAGTGATTATGTCTAGGGAGTCCTCGAGAAAGGCAGTCAAGTTAGACATAGATGGAACAATCTCATCTAACGCCCCCTCCGCGGAACTAAACTTACTTTGACGGATCAGAAAGTTAGCAAATTAGAATCTCAGGTGCTACCATTACAATCTATTAATGTGGTTGGGATTAAAGATTCTTTGTTGTTACATTCAAAACTGGAAGCCCTTGAGAATTCTTCCCGGATGTATAATTTACGTTTCCTTAATTTTCCCCTCTCATCTCTTCTTTCTGCCAAAATTCTCTTGGATAAATACCTTAAGGAGGTGTTAACTATTTCTGACCCTGTAGATGTTACTCAGATTTATTAGGGGCACCTATTCTTTACCTACAAAAAGGGTGATGTGGGCCATTTGGGGTATGTTGTGTATACCACTGTGACCTATAAAGGCACTGCTACACACACCTCATGTAATTCTAGGAACCCCTCTGCCCTGATAACAGCTGCCCATGTCAGCCAGACCCTAACACAGGGTACACACCAATCTGGCTGGTGTCTGTTCCCACAGGGCCACATGTGACTGCAGGATACTGATGGACACCAAATTACCTTCAGCTGCACTGCAAGGAACACCTGTCACACACTGGTAATGATGGGGATGTACAGCAGGACCTATCTCTAGCACCACATGTACTGCAGACCTTGTGCTGGGCACTCATCCTATCCCTCAGGGTGAACACAGAACCTGCACAATGGCATGGTCTGTAGCTACTCTGTGCCAGTGTCACGCACTATCAGTTCGTCTTTCCAAGCTGAGGTACCGGAGAGGTGCAGACCCCATTTGGTGATCAGCTGTAGACTGCTGTTCAGCATGTGCATTGCATCATGGGTACTGGTGGGGTTACCCTATTCTGGCACTCAGAGCAGACAGTTTGTGCGGTGACCTGCACTCCTTCTGTACCCAGACATTGCTGTGACATACACCATGGAGGTATAGCCTACTGGTTAATACAATGCCATTCTTGGCAGTGTTCATGCGTTCAGTTCCTCATTGTTCCCTCCTCTCATGCCTGTCCTACTCAAATAGTGTGCATGCCTGTAGAGGTCATATTTTTGCAGATCTGTGCTTCCAGCCCATAATACCCTCGCCACAATTGCCAACATTCCCTTGGTCCATCTATCTGCATCTGTCAGCTGTGTAGAGTCCTGTCTGCCAGTGCAGGCTGCCACCCCATGTCATGCACTGCTACCCTTTCCTGCATTGCGCCTCTTCATGCTTACCTCGCCTGTGCCTGATCTGCATGGCACCACCACTCCTCTGTCCACCCATCATTGCAACTATCCTGCCACCTCTGCCTCCACTGGGGGACACGTATTCCCATCGTCTGCCACCAACTGTTTTTCCGGTACTTTACATTGCCAACACCCTGTGCTGTGGTACAGCTGCCCCACCATGTTTGTCATCAGTACTGGCAGGCACATGGGATGCCTGCAGATATGGGAGGTCCAGCGGCTCCCACTTCTCCCTCCTTCACTCACCTGTTCATTGACTTTCCTGAGTGCCCTATCTAGTGTTAGGGCTACATCTGTCTCTGTTCCGCACAGGTCATGCATGTCATCCTGAGGCACCTTGCAGTCCCTAGGGCACACTAACCTAGGACACCATAACCTTGTTAGGCCACCTTAACCTATGGTTCCATAGCCCAGGGTGCCTTCTGCGGTGCCTTGTCCAAGGGTGCTTAATATGGCGCTTAGCCTAGGAGGCCCTATAGGGTGCCTTATGAGGCACCGTACATGGCACCTTACATGGCACCTTACTGGGCACCTTACAAGGCGCCTTGAAAGGTGCCTTACAAGGTGCCGTCCAAGGTGCCTTACAAGGCGCCTTGTAACGCTCGTTAGTCTAAGGCACCTTGTAACGCGCGTTACCTGCTACAGCTTGCTGTAATGATGCAACGCCCACGCCTTTATATGGGCATCTGTACTTTTACCGTGGAACCTAACGTGAATTACATTACCACAGTTTAGTAAACATACCCCATAGAGTATTAAAAAATGCTTATTTCAGCCATAGCTTTACAAGAGGGACTATGTCAGGGCCGACCCTGTGTGAGAGGGTGGATGGAGATGCTAGGCCCAGGGAAGAATAGTGCAGGCAGCAGGCAAGAACAGGAGTCAGACATAGATCAGAAGCCAGGAGTTGTTAGCAGGAAAACCGGACTGGAGCAGGAACCAGGCGAGAGTTGGGAAGCAGAGGTCCTGGCAGTGAGCAGAAATGAGAAGCAGGTGAAGTTTGGAAACAAATACTCCCCTAGAATCCTGAGCATAGCAGGAGTGGACACAGGACAGGCCCACTGAAAACTGTCAGCAAGGATGTGTCTGTTAGGCTGTCCTTATATATGGTCACTGATAGGACAAACGTTCTGCTGGTCCAATGGGTTCCTCCAGGGCAGGTTTCCACTTCCACTTCCATTAGGCATTCTCTCCTGAATTATCATCAAGCTGAGCAGCTTCCATAGTTCCAGCCCAAGGTTATGATCTCCATAGGGTTGCCCCATCCCTTATCCCACCACCTCTGCCCTACCACTTACCCACTCCCTACCCGCCCTTTCCTCATCCTCCAAAATAACTGCAATGATATCAGCAGCTGACAAGCTTGAGCAACTGTGGGCCACATCAGGGTGTGGGGGGAAGCGGCACTATTCAACCCTCACTTAATCGTAGTCCCCTCTTCAGTCCTCCAACACACACATTCTTCCCCATACTATATTAAATCCAAACCTATATTTTGTCTCCATAGAAACCCTCCCCTAGCACCTCCTTCAAAAATGAGTACATAGCAGAGCTAGGACATTACTCCCTTAGTATCATCTGAGTGGTAGCAACATAAACCTTCTCAGTACTAGGCATATTGCGAAGTAATACAGAACTCTACAAAAACGTCACTCAGGACCTAGAGCAAATCTACCATCCAACAATAACTTCCAAACCTTACACATCAAGATCTCTTTCTAGGAAAAGATAGGACATTAGAGACTTTTGGAAAAATTAAAAAGTCATGGGATAGGAGGCAGTGTACTATTGTGGATCAGGAACTGGTTAAAAGATAGAAAGCAGAGGGTAGGTCGAAATGGCCAATTTTCCCAATGGAGAAAGGTGAATAGTGGAGTACCCCAGGGATCTGTGCTGGGTCTGCTTCTTTTTAACATAATCGTAAATGACCTGGAGATGGGAATAACGAGTGAGGTTATCAAATCTGTAGATGACACAAAACTATTCAAAGTTGTTAAAACCCATGAGGATTGTGGAAAATTGCAAGAAGATCTTGATAAATTTGAAGACTGGGCATCCAAATGACAGATGAAATTTAATGTGGACAAGTGCAAAGTTATGCACCTAGGAAAGAACAACCCAAACTATGGTTACACAATGAAGGTTCCTCATTAGGAACCACCACCCAAGAAAATGATTTAGGCGTTATCATGGATAACATGTTAAAACTCTCCACCCAGTGTGCAGCAGTGGCCAAGCGAGCAAATAGAATGCTAGGTATCATAAGGAAAGGAATGGAAAATAAAACAAAGGATATTATAATGCCTCTGTATCGTTCCATGGTGCGACCGCACCTTGAATATTGTGTGCAATTCTGGTAGCCGTATCTTATTTATTTATTATTTATTTACATTCTCTTATATACCGTGCTATTTTCCATCAGTGCGGTTTACATGGAACCATTTACATACACATTTCAAACTAGTTGGTCTGTGTTTACAATTAACAGGTATAAGAACTTGGACAGAATCATGGGTAACTATTTACATCTGTACAATGCGAACTGCATGAACCTTTTGTATTGACTTAGCTGGTTAGCTAAGTGGTGCTTTCGTCCGGGTAATGCAAGAGGAAGAGGTAATGTTTCAAAGCTTTCCTAAACTGGGTTAGCTTGTTGATTGACCGGATGCTAGGTGGAAGGATGTTCCTTTTTAAGATATAACTGGAACGCTATATC
Source organism: Ichthyophis bannanicus (assembly GCA_033557465.1). Taxonomy (NCBI): domain Eukaryota; kingdom Metazoa; phylum Chordata; class Amphibia; order Gymnophiona; family Ichthyophiidae; genus Ichthyophis; species Ichthyophis bannanicus. Next base: position 884,684,921 of record CM066031.1, on the reverse strand, counting down.
TTAAAAAGGATATAGCGTTATTAGAAAAGGTACAGAGAAGAGCCACCAAAATGGTAAAGGGGATGGAAGGATACCCCTATGAAGAGAGGCTAAAAAGGTTAGTGCTCTTTAACCCTGAAAAGAGATGGCTGAGGGGCGATATAATAGAGGTCTATAAATTAATGAATGGAGTGGAACGAGTAAACATAGATCGATTGTTTACATCATCAGAATATAGAAAGACTAGGGGGCATGCAATGAAGGTACAGGGAACCTATTTAACACTAATAAGAGGAAATATTTTTTCACTCAACGTGTAATCAAATTCTGGAATTTGCTACCGGAGGATGTAGTAAAAGCTGTTAGTGTAGGTGGTTTAAAAAAGAGTTGGACAAGTTCATGGAGGAAAGGTCCATGAACCATTATTAAAGTGGACCCAGAATATCCACTGCTTGCCCCAATACAAGCATTGTGGAACCTGTGTCTTTTGGGGAAACTGCTAGGTACCTGTGACCTAGATTGGCTACTGTTGGAAACAGGATACTGGGCTTGATGGACCTTGGTCTGACCCAGTATGGCATATCTTATGTTCTTATGTTATGTTATTAAACATTGCAGTGAGCCCTAGAACATCAATACACCTACGCAGAAGAGTGAATAAGCTTGTCTTGCATCCTTACCCATCTGTAAATGATTGGGCTGGTCTGGCTGACTGGTGTTAGTAGCTCAGCTCACCCACACTTGCCTCCCACAGTCTCACTCCATGCTTGCACAACAGAAATGGGTGATCACGGATACCAATGCCGGATGGATCACACCTCTGGCTGGCTGACAGGCACTGTTGTGACTAGGGCGTGCAGTGATATTTATAATAGGGGATTCAGTAAATGACCTAAACAACAAAAGGGGCTCAGCAGCTCCCAGATCACACCTCCCACTCCAACAAAACACCAGTCATACCCCTTCCCAATCTTCTTTTCCCCTGCACACCGTATCTAACAACTTCCTTCTCTCATACCCCTTGCTCGTCTCTCTACTTTTGTCTCCTATCCCTTCAACCCACATTCCCCTCACCACCTTTCTCTTACACCCTCCCTCTGAACCCCCTACTACGTTCTCTTCCCCTTCTTTTGCCATATCCACTCTCTTCCTGACCGCACTCCATATTCACCTCTGTCCCATCCCTTCACTCTTCCCTTCACGTGCCCCAAATTTCCCTCATTTTGCCCATCAACTATTACACTTCTTCATCATAATTAAAAAAGGCAACTACCACAGGCTCACCTGCTCCCAGACTCAACCACTCATCCACTTTTGACCAACTCACCTCCTCTCTCAAACCTGCAAGTTCACTCCCTCAGGTTTGTCCCCTCATTCTCAAGCTTTCCAAGCTCCGTCTGTCATTTGGAGTGGGTGTGGGTGGGATATATGGGTGAAGGGTTGACTGGAGGTGGGAGCTGTGGATAGAGGGGTGGGAGGGTGTCTAAAGGTGCCTTCTTGTGGTCTTTGTGTGCATGTGCCTGAATGAATGCAAGAGTGTATATATGTGGGTGACTGAGTGAGTGGATTTTCAGGATAATGGGGATGTGACTGTGGGGGGTATATGTATGTGACTGGGTGCTGTGCATTTATGAGTGAGTGAGGGATGTCTAAGTGTGTAGATGGGATCAGTGCATGAATGTTCAGTGTGTCTGAATGAATGAGGATGAGTGTGTGGATTTTGTGTGTATATGTGTATATGATTGCATAAGAAGTGAGTGAGAGGGTGTGGTGTGTTTGAGAGTATGTGATGCCTGAGTCACCCATTTTTCTCCCTCTTCTTTTTACTGTCTCCCCTCCACTGTATGTCTGCATATGCATGTTTAGATCACAAATAGGATTTCTAAAATAACCCTCATAGCTTATGCACATAGGTACTGGCACTTCTACATATAAAGAATGAGGGCAGTTTTATAAAAAGGCAACTAGTTTGAGGTTAAGTAGACACCTTATTGTAGCCTATTTTAGAAAGACACATGGACACCTATGGGGGATATCCATCCAACTGATAGCTAAAACCTATTGTTTCTTTCTCTATAAAATCAGCAAAATTCACACTTTCCTTTCTGAACAAACAACTAAGGGGCATGTTTACTAAACCGTGGTAGCGGACTGTGGCCGCGGCTCTGATATCGCACGGAGTCCGCTACCGCGGTTTAATAAACATGCCCCTAAGATGCTTAGCCATTCTTTAGGCACCTCCCTTCTAGACTATTGTAACCTCCTTCTTGCTGGTCTCCTTCTGAGTCATCTCTCTTCCCTTCAGGCTGTTCAACACTCTGCTGCGTGCTAATCTTCCACCAGCCTCGTCATGCTCATATAACCCCTCTTCTCAAGTTGCTTCACTGGCTCCTTATCCATTTCTGTATCCAGTTCAAATGTCTCCTACTCACCTATAAATGCACTCATTCTGCTGTTCCTCACTACCTTTCCTCTCTTGTCTCTCCCTACAACCCTCCTTGGGAACTCCACTCTTCTGGCAGATCCCTTCTATCTGTGCCCTTCTCTTTTACTGCCAACTCCAGACTTCGATCCTTCCACCTTGCTGTTCCTTGTTCTTAGAACAAACTACCTAAGTCTGTATGTCAGGCTTCATCTCTGGCCCTTTTCAAATACAGGCTGAAAACTCACCTCTTCAAGGCCACTTTTGGATCCTGATCTGCTTAGTCTCCTACGTATTTCCTTACCTTTCCCCTAGATGTAACCTGTCCACAGCTGCTGTATTGTCTGTCTTGACTGGATTGTAAGCTCTGACGAGTAGGAACCGTCTTTTACATGTGTCTGTGCAATGCTGCATACTTCAATGATCAGTAGTAGTAGTAGCAGAAGTAGGATATTCCAAAGGATTTAGACAGATAGCAGGACCTGTTAACCAGCTAAATCCCAGCGATCACAATATTCGGCGGCACTATCCAGATAGTGCTGCTGAATATCTCCAGAGACCACAGGAAAGATGCCCGATTAAAAGTGGTCAGTCTGCACAGATTAGAAGTGGTCCTGGCAGCTATCCAGTTAGGGGTGATTTTCAGCCGCTAGCCAGGTAGCTAAACTGCATAAAGTAAGAACAGGTCAATGGCTGTCCTAATTTTATGCGGTTTTTGCTATCCAGCTAATTGCTGAATTTTGCTGCTTAACCAGAGAGCAATTGCTCTCTTTGGTGAAACCAGATATTCAGCACTGAATGCCGGATAAGCTTTGGCATTAAATATCCAGTTTTAATTACAGTACGTCTACTAGGCGCTTCAAAAGTGCTGAGCGCTGCTGCTGAATATCACCCTCTATGTGTCTTCATATAATTGGCCCAGAAAAGTTGCATAAATCAGAGCTAAAATGAAGCCTCAGACATTTACATGTGCTCAAATGTGCGTATTTTATAAAGTACATGCCCAAATCTCACCCCTGAATGCAGCTATTACTGAGTCACATATAAGCAAACACATTCTTGTCATTGTGAAGTCTTATATGTGCGTGGGTAATTTTATAAGAGGCATTTTACAGGCTTATACTGTACTGGCATATATATGCAAAAAAAAATTACCCTACATATATCTTGCCATGCTGCCTGTTTTATACCTGGTTTTCAGGTGGCACAGTGAGATGTATGATCTATACCAGTGGTTCTCAAACAATATGTCAGGACACACTGGTGTGTTACTATGAGCTGGAAAGAGTGCCACCCTAAAAATTTGACATTGATGCCATGCTCATGAATTCCTTAACAATTGTATATGCCTGCAGGCTGGGGAAAGCACAAAGCAGGGAGTCATGTACTTGAAATTCCAATAACCACTCTCTAATTCTGCTTCCCCCAATGATCACTCTTGCCACCAACCCAAGCTGGAAATGTTGCAGGCAGTGGCATACCATGGGAGTGTTGGTAGGTGCAGTCTGCTCTGGGTGCAGGCCAGAAGTGAGCTGCACCCCTGCCAGACCCATGGAGGCAGTGCAGCCAACTTACTGTTAAGCTAGCTTACTGCAGTGCCTTGCACTCCAGGGGCCAGTCGCTCTTCTCTCCCAGCTGAAGTTTCATGAATTGAGAGACTTTGGCCGCAGAGAAGAATGGCTGACTCCTGGAGCACAAGGCACTGTGGGAAGCCAGCTTAATCATAAGTTGGCCCTGCTGCCTCCATGGGCCTCTCCGGGGTGTGCCAAGCCATGCAGGCGGACCCCAGCAGTGTGTGGGGGGGCCTGCCCCAGGTATCAAGGATGCTGGAAATGCCACTGGTTGCAGGTGTCTTTGTCCCCTCTCTTCATGAAGGCCTATTCCGTACAGTGCATGCCTGAGTTGTGGGAACAGCTAAAATATGGGCAGGGCCAAGTTGTACCCGATTCCACAACCGCGGGAGCCAGATGCACGCCCAATTGAGGAATCGAGCACCTAGACTTCCTGGCTTGCACCGTATTCTGTTTGTGGGGGACGTTCCCTGGGCTGCCCATCCACATCACACAGCGTTCCGACTGGCGTGCTTGTGCATTGGTGTCCTCTCTCCATGGCACCTACACATCCAGCTGGAGGTGCAGAATTCCCAGTCCGGGAGCGGCAACAGCACACCGCCGTCCGACCCTCAGTGGGGGCCCCCAAGGCCTGGATCGGGTGGTGGGAGCTGTCCCTCGGTGGCGCCATGGAGTAGGGGGGCTTCAGCCCACAAACCCAGCAGTGCCTGACACTTATTCAACTATTGGGGTGGAATAAGCCAGGCTTCCCTCTTGCTGCTGGGGTGCGTACAAAGGCTTGTCCTGAATAGCCTTTGTATGTCCCAGCACCTGGCCACTCCCTCCACTCCGCCCCAGCATTGCCTCCTCCCGCCCACATCCCGTGCTCTCCGCACAAATATTGTGTACATGTGGGGAGCACTGGTGGCGGAATTGAGGCCTGGATATGAGCGTGGGTTGGACATTTGACTTACATGTCTAATCCCTCTCTTCAATCCCTGCATCCCGATCCTACCTGTGTTCCAACCAAGAGGACTACCTTCAGCAGTTCAGGCTGTAAATACTGCTTCCTGCTCCCTCTCCTGTGGGCATGATCACTGTTGCCAGCCTAATACAGAAATGTGGGGTCTTTAGTCCCGGGGCTACGACTAGGTGACCTAGGTGGTGACTTAGAGCACTGACCTTCTGAGGGCACCCATTGCCACCACTGCCGCCCCTCTCCAGGGCTGCAGTGATAGCAAAATCTCTGAAACTGCGACACAGAGCTTAACACTCCAGAACTGTGTCGTGGTCTCCCGCTCTTCACAAGTGCCATTTCTGTCCACCTCCAAAACCAGAAGTGGCGTCGGAGGGGGCAGAAAGAGCATATTGTGAAGAGTAGGAAACTGTGATGCAGAGCCAGAGTGTTAGTAAGTACTGCATCATGGTTTGGGGGATATTGCCATCGCTGCAATGGGGGCAGAGGGGTGGTTGGATCGAGGTCCCACCTAGGGCATCTCCAGTCCTTGCAGCAGCCCTGGTTCTAGTTCCCTTCCCCGTGGCCATGATCACTGGCATTGCTGGCTGCAGAGAAAGAAGAGGTGGCCTGAGAGACCCTGTCCCCATACTCTCTTTCTCCTTTTGCCAACTGTGATCACTGGGTGACGAGAATGAATTTTTAAAAGGAAGACTGGTGGATGGAGGAGTTTGGAAAGGAGAAAGGGAGATGGGGTGGGGAGCATTGGGGGGATTGAAAGAGATGGGATCAGCCTGAGAGAAAATATGAGCCTGGTACAGTGGTATTGCTATAGGAAGGAAAGCCTAGGCATGGCAAGTGCACCTGACAAAAAAATGTGTTTCAGGATTGAGATCACATAGGGATTTGGTGATGAGGGAGAATAGAGACTCAAAGATTAGGTGGCACAGTGAGATGTACAAGATGGCATTGGGCAAAAAAGTATATCCAAAAGACCCTATATGGAAATGTTTTGGCATGTGCCTTCATCAAGGGTATGGAATATCTGAAGCAAAATAAAGAAGTTCATCAGGGACAGCATACTGTTACAAAGTAATCTTAACAAAGCCAAGCCTACTCAGTTATTCATGAATATCTATATCTATATCTCTCTATATATATTACTAAAATGTATGATACGATTAGAATCAAATGGGGAGACTTTCGTAAAAGCAAAATTCATATGCAGACAAAAAAATTGAGTTAATGGTTAAAAAATACATTAAAATATATAGCTGATACCAAAGGGGGATTCCAGTACAAAGCAAATATTTACCTCTCTCGTATAACAAAGGTAAGGCCCACAGCTGCTAACCTCTCATGTGATCTCTGATCATCCAAACCCCCCTAAAAAAAAGACAAAAAGAAAAAAGATTTATGCCAGCCAGTAATCTAATCAATAATTATATTAATTGTGTAAACAAAATCTATCAATCAAAATATGTTTCCGCTATATTTTGTAGAGAAAACTGCTCAGTACAATTATCAGCTGGATCAAAATATAGGCAATAAATAAAACCAATCTTGAAAAATATGTATTTATATCAAATATTAACTAGAAATACTTTAATATTATAATATATCAATGCAACATTGTACAAAAGGGAAACTCCAAACACATAGACAACTACTTATGAAAGCAGAGGGAATAAATAAAAGGACTTTTTCAATATTTCCTTTATAAATCATGTCTCATGGGCTGGCAAATAAACTTGAAATCATTTCATTATATCAATTCTTAATCTCATAAACCATCTAATAAAATAAACTAATTACCTCACCTTGGTCTCCTTCACTTCCAAGATGCTGCTCTAACCACTAGACTGTTCCTCCACAGCTGTGTTTTCCCTTAGGAAAGGTGAAGACTATGGTTCAGAACAGGGCCGGATTTACCTTGAGTGAGGCCCTACGCCAACAAAAATTGTGGGCCCCCAGCAGGGGCGGCCCAAGGGGGGTGCGGACCTCATTTGCATAAGGGGCCTCATTTGCATAAATATTTGCATAATGTTACCATATACTAACTTTTAGTAAACATGCCTCTTAATGAGTGTATGGATAAAGAAAGACTAAAAGATTTCTACATTACTATAATCCAGTGCCAACTGCCAGACACATTAGGAACTACTACAAACACTGCCCATAGTAAACCCGCCGTATCCTAACAGCACTACCAGGACTCACAAAGCACCATACTCTACCAATCAAAAGGCAACACTGCAAATATTAAACCAATACATTTCAGAGAACAACAATACATGACCTACTGGGGAAAGAGAACAAGTGGCAATGTCAAATAGGAATTATATAAACAGAACACCTCAGCTCAGTTACACATGCAGAACATAGACCATCACCAAACAAGTAATCACAATTTAGAAATAGGAAGACAATAATTAAACTGGGAATCCCAAAAGCCTAACTTGGAATGTACAACACTGTAGAAATAAAACAATACATTAATTTGCTCTTGTACTAAACAAAGCACAGATGTTAATGATGCACATTTACCAGAGCTGACATATTCCAATTAATAAATTCAAAATAAAGAGATATTTTTCTACCTTTTGTGCATTTTTTTCAGCTGCAATTGCTCCAGCCACTTTCTTCTGGTTTCTTCGTGTCTTCTGCTAACTCTCCATCGTCTGCTGTCCATTTGTCCTTTCTTCTCTCTTCTAGATTTTTTTCCATCTGCTTTAACATACTAATCTTTCTCCTTTTGCTCTTTCCTCATTCCTATTTCATCCACTCAAATTTTACCCCTCCATCCTCAATCCCCACTTACTCTCCCAATACCCGGCCAATTGTAGATTTTTTATCCCTCCCACACAAAATATTTTTCCCTTCTCCATTTTACTCTTCCAGCCCCATCCCATTCTAATCCTCCCCCAACATCAGCTCCCTTCTAGTTCCAGCCTCACCCAGCATCCATTCCCTTCTAGTCCCTGCATCAGCCCATTTCCAGTCCTAGCCATCCATCAGCCCATTTCCAGTCCTAGCCCCCCCATCACCCCACTTACAGTCCTTAACCCCCCATCACCCCATTTTCAGTCCTTAACCCCCCATCACCCCATTTTCAGTTTAAGCCCCCCCCTATAACCCATTACCAGTCCTAACCCCCCATCAGCCCACTTCCAGTCCTAACCCCATCAACCCATTTCCAGTCAGCCCCCCATAGCCCATTGCCAGTCCTACCCCCCCCATCAGCCCACAGCCCATTACCAGTCCTAACCCCATCATCCCACCTCCAGTTGTAACCCCCCAGCCCATTTCCAGTCCTAGTCCCCCATAGCCCATTACCAGACAACCCCCATCAGCCCACAGCCCATTACCAGTCTTAACCCCCCCAAAGCCCATTACCAGTTCTAACCCCCCCCAACAGCCCATTACCAGTCCTAACCCCATCAGCCCACCTCCAGTCTTAACCCCCCAGCCCATTTCCAGTCCTAGCCCCCCCCCATAGCCCATTACCAGACAGCCCCCATCAGCCCACAGCCCATTACCAGTCTTAACCCCCCCAAAGCCCATTGCCAGTTCTAAGCCCCCCCAACAGCCCACAGTCCATTACCAGTCCTAACCCCATCAGCCCACCTCTAGCCTTAACCCCCCCCAGCCCAGCCCATTTCCAGCCCCAGCCCCCCAATAGCCCATTACCAGCCCTACCCCCCCCAGTCCATTTCCAGCCCCAGCCCCCCCAATAGCCCATTACCAGTCCTACCCCCCCCCATAGCCCATTTCCAGTCCTACCCCCCCCCCCCGCCTAAAGTAAAATTTAATTAAAAAAAAAACCTGGTGGCTGCCGCCGCGGGGGCCCCGTCTACAAGCTGGTCGGGTCGGGTCCGGTCGGGTCGGGTCCGGTCGGGTCTCTCTCCCTCCCTCGCTGCAGGCTGCAGGCTGCGAGAGACGCATCTTCGCGTCTCTCGCAGCCTGCAGCGAGGGAGGGAGGGAGAGAGACCCGACCGGACCCGACCCGACCAGCTTGTAGACGGGGCCCCCGCGGCAGCAGAGGGGGCCCCGCGGCGGCAGCCACCAGGTTTTTTTTTTAAATTAAATTTTACTTTAGGCCGGGGGGGGGGGTAGGACTCCTACCCCCCCCCCCCGGCCTAAAGTAAAATTTAATTAAAAACAAAACCTGGTGGCTGCCGCCGCGGGGCCCCCTCTGCTGCCGCGGGGGCCCCGTCTACAAGCTGGTCGGGTCCGGTCGGGTCTCTCTCCCTCCCTCGCTGCAGGCTGCGAGAGACGCGAAGGGAGAGCGTCTCCTCGCGTCTGTGTTAAGCCCGCAGGGGCTGATGGGAAATCCCATCAGCCCCTGCGGGCTTAACACAGACGCGAGGAGACGCTCTATCTTCGCGTCTCTCGCAGCCGGGAGGGAGGGAGGGAGGGAGACGAGACCCGACCAGACCAGACCAGCCCAGCCCAGCCCAGCCCAGCTTGTAGACGGGGCCCCCGCGGCAGCAGAGGGGGCCCCGCGGCGGCAGCCACCAGGTTTTTTTTTTAATCGAGTTGAAAAAAAAAACCTGGTTCTATTTTTTGGGGGCCCCTGCCGGTTGTGGGCCCTACGCCATGGCGTACATGGCGTATACGTAAATCCGGCCCTGGTTCAGAATATAACATTTTGATTATCAGTTATTTCTAAGTTGCTATGAGGCCAATTCTGTTTTGCATGTCCTGCCCCTGTATGGCTGGGCAGAATCAGGATCTGCAGCAATAGCACCTGATTCTGATCCCGCGGGGGCTAGACGTGCCTGCGGGATCAGAATCGGATCTACCAACCTGGACGTGTAGGCCGGGCCCCAATTCTGATCGTCTGCATGCCCAAACACATACCCCGCTAACTCAGCCAGGCTCCTGAATGGAGCTGCAGTGCTACTGCTTCCTGTTGTCATGATACCGTGGTTCCATTCAGGAGCCATGATCCCCAGCCGCAGAAAATAAACGTCTTTCCCTGCAGCCCAACCCCCGATCTGGCCTTCCATGGCCCGGGTCTGGCTGCGGAGAACCCCCTGCACCCCTCACCTCTTGTCCAGGGGGACTTATTCCAGCTCCAAGATGGAATAAATCCCCTGTCTACCTGGCCAACCCTGGACGTACAGGGCCGACTTTGGAATCAGCCTTGTACATCCAGAGTCCCGTTCCTGACACCGCCCACCCTCGCTCCTCCCCCAGCTCTCCCACTCCTGCCCATGAACAGAGTTTCCCGCACAAGTCGGCTATAAATGTGGGGAGCTCTGTGGCTGCCAGCACGATCTGGATCCACTAAACGTGGATCGGAATGACCCCCTATGAGAATAAATATTGAGTCTTAACCCAAATAAATTAGAAGTATTTTGGATAGGGAAGGAACTTCAGATTCTGGAGTTCAATTTGTAAAAGATGGAGTACTGTTCTCAGTCACCATTGCATCCAGGACCATACCAAGCCAGAACTGCACCCTGTGCGACTAACGAATCTGGTGCCCCCCTCCACTCCAACCACATGCAAGAACTTTTTGAGCTTTCTGGAAGCCCATTGATAATATCAGCACCCTTTTGAACTTGTACCCTATGTGGCCACACTGCTCACACAGCCCTTGGTATGGCCCTGATTGCATCTATATTACCCGAAGACTACAGAGTGGCCAACGTAACACCAATTTTTAAAAAGGGTTCCATGGGTAATCCCAGAAACTACAGACCGATGAGCCTGACATCAGTACTGGACAAAATGGTAGAAACCATTATAAAGGACAAAGGGCCCGATATTCAGCGCCATTTAAACCGTTTGCAGACCTGCAAACTGTGTAAATGGTGCTCTGTGGGATGTTCAGTGACACTAACATGGTGGCTCTGTGGCTACTGGCTCGACATGACCCGATGCTAACTGCTTATTATAGGATTGGGTTGGAGGTGTTCTGGAGCGAAACAAAGGCAGCACCAATTGTTAACCAGGCAGCTGCGATATTGGCCTAACTTTTGCTGCATATCACTAACTGGGGAGTGGCTCAATATTACTGCTGCCCAGTTAGTGATCGACCTATGCAGCAAACCTGGATATTCAATGTCAGGCCGGATACTGTATGACCCCAACATTGAATATTCAATGCTGGGGTCCGGTGCTCAATATTGGGCACAAAATTACTGAAGATATAGATAGTCATGGTTTAATGGGACAAAGCCAACATGGATATAGCCAAGGAAAGTGTTATCTTACTAATCTGCTATATTTTTTGAAGATGTGAATAAACAGGTAGATAAAAGTGAGCCAGTTAATATAGTCTATCTGGATTTTCAAAAACCTTTGCTGAGGTCCCTCATGAGAGACTCGAAAGAAAATTAAAAAGTCATGGGATAGGGGGCACTATACTATTGTGGACTGGGAACTGGTTAAAAGATAGAAAACAGGGAGTAGGGCTAAATGGCCAATTTTCTCAGTGGAGTACCTCAGGGATCTATGCTGGGCCCACTGCTTTATAACATATTCATAAATGATCTGGAAATGAGAACAATGAGTAAGATTAATCAGATTTGTAGATGATACAAAATTATTCAATATATAGCACTAAATTAAAGGTTAGATATTGTAACGCTGAAGACGAACCCTCTTGTTAGCGGCAGCGAGCTGATATAATCTGGGCCTTGCTATGGCTGTCCTATAAGGTATGTGCCCAGTGCAGCCCACAGTCCTCTCGCTTCAAGTTCAGTCCCCTAGGCTTCTTGAGCTGCAAGGCCTGGAGTAGCCCTTCCTCTTCCCCACTCACGGCAGGAAAATGGCAAGTAGAGACCCATGAGTGGCAGCTCTATCACCAGGACATTGGGGTTCAACAACAGAGTTAGAGACTGGCCACTAGTTCCAATCTCTCCAGTTCACAACACAAAGTCATAACAAGAACAATTAATACTGCTTCTCAAATCAGTTCAGTTCAACACAAAGTCTTTCATAGAATGCATTACAAAGCTCAGCTGCACGGTTAGAAGCTGTGCAGCTGCTCCACCCTTCCTCCCCTCAGGTTTACTTAATCCTTAGCGGAACCTGCCCCAGGGCTAGAGCTTTTAGTGTTCCATCCCTTGTACCTCCATGGTTTCAGGGTTCTCCTTGTCTTCACAGGGCTGGGTTTCCACAGCCTCCTCCTCTTTGTCAGGGTAGCTCTCTCCCTTACTTGGGAACTGTGGCCAATTTTCTCAATGGAGAAAGGTGAATAGTGGAGTACCACAGGTATCAGTGTTGGGCCCACTGCTTTTTAACATATTGATAAATGACCTGGAAATGGGAATAACGAGTGAGGTGATCAAATTTGCAGATGACACAAAATTATTCAAAGTTATTAAAACACATGAGGATTGTGAAAAATTGTAAGAGGACCTTGGTAAAATGAGAGAGTGGGGGATCCAAATAGCAGATTAAGTTTAATGTGGATATGTGCAAAGTTATACATTTAGGGGTTGATTCTGAACTCTGACTACATCCGGCTTGGGCATACAACCCCCAAACAAACCCTGGACACTATTCCCATCGCAGCACTCCCTGCATGTGCAGAGGTTTTGTGTGAGGAGCACTGGATGGGAGCAGGAGGGGGACAGTGCTGGGGCGGAGTGAGGGTGGAGTGAGGGAGGGGCTAGGCACCCAGACATACAGAGGCCATTCCGGTCAGGCCTCCGTACGTCCGATGGCATCCACATGTACGCTCATCTTATTCCACTGCAAAGGTGGAATAAGTGCTGGACGTCCTGGCAATTGCAGCATGCAGCCCCCCAGCACCATCGCGCCTTTGTGGGAGAGTGTCAGCTGCCTGATCCTGGCCATGGGGGCCCACACTGGGTATCGGGCAGCTGGGTGACAGGGCAGCTCGGTGTCCAGCGATTCAGTTCCTCCGGCTGGACGTGCAGGTGCCATGGCGACGGGATGCCATGGCACCTGCACACCAACTGGAACATTTGGCGGAGTGGCTGGGTAAATCCCTGGATGTCTCCCTCCCCTGAATAGGCTGCACGCCAGGCCATCCAAGTGCCCTGATTCTGCAACCATGGGAACATATAGCTCCTACAGTTGCAGAATTGGGTACAAATATGCCCTGTCCATTTTCTGGACGTCCAGACAGCACGGACGTGAAGAGTTCTGAATCGGCCTCTTAGGGAAGAACAACCAAACTATAGTTACATGATGCAAAGTTCCACATGAAAAACCACCACCCAGGAAAAGGATTTAGGCGTCATCATGGATAATAGATTGAAACCCTCCGCTCACTGTGCAGCGGTGGCCAGGAAAGCAAATAGAATGGTAGGAATTATAATGAAAGAATGGAGAATAAAACCTAGCATATTATAATGCCTCTGTATCACTTAATGATATGACTGCACCTCAAATATTGTATTCAGTTCTGTTTGCCATATCTTAAAAAGAATATAGCAGAATTAGAAAACGTACTCAGAAGAGTTATCAAAATGATAAAGGGCATAGAAAGATACCCTTATGAGAAAAGGTTTAAAAGGTTAGGGCTCTTCAGCTTTGAAAAGAGATGACTGAGGTGAGATATGATAGGAGTCTATAAAATAAAGAGAGGAGTGGAATGGGTAAACGTAGATTGGTTGTTTACTCCTGCAAGAAGTAGGAAGACTAGGGGACTTGTAATGAAGGTACAATGTAGCACATTTAAGATTAATTTGAGGAAATATGTTTTCACTGAACACATAATGAAATTCTGGAAATTGTTGCCAGAGGATGTAGTAAAAGTTGTTAGTGTAGTTGGTTTTAAAATAGGTTTGGAGAAATTCCTGGAGGAAAAGTCCATAAACCATTATTAAAGTGGACTGGGGAAATCCACTGCTTACCCCTGGGATATGCAACATGGAATCTGTCTTTCTTCTGGGAATGTGACAGATACTCATGACCTGGATTGCCACTGTTGGAAACAGGATACTGGGCTTGATGGACCTTTGGTATGTCCATGTATGGCATATCTTGCGTTCTTATGTTCTTATGGTCAATTCAGCGTCTCTTAATGTATAATTTCCTTTAGACTCCTCTCTCCTCCGGATTATGCTGGTTGGTCAACCTCATCCTTGAAGTTCACAAGACTCCTCTCTACCTGATATCAGATAGTCACTCTCATCTCCTCTAGGTATGCAGCTGGAGGTACACTGTACACATGGGGGTAATTAACAGAGTGCCTATATGAAATTGCTGGAAGTGCACCAATTTCATGACCAGACCCAGACCTCTCCTCACCATCCTTCCTACCCCCCCACCCCACCCCCACATCACACAAAAATTACACAGCACTCAAATTGTTGAAAACCACTGGTTGCAGCTTTATTCTATAACACAGTTTTAAAAGAACTAACATTTCCATCTAATATCATGAATCACAACCATAGTGATGAAGTGCAAAAGTAGTATTATCTGACTCAGAAGCTGATGAAGATAAAGCAGATTGCTTAACAAATACTTTTTGTTCTGTGTTCACAGATGAAGGGCCAGGAGCAGGAACTCAGAAAACACCCACAAATAAGAGCAGAAGTGAAGGGGATTTCAGAAGACTGTGCTCATGAGGAACTAGCTAAACTAAAGTAGACAAAGCGATGGGATCAGATGGGATACATCCAAGAATATTGAAGGAACTTGGGGATGTTCTAGTGGCTCCACTGACTGATCTTTTCAATACTTCTTTAGGGTAGGGAGTGGTCCCAGAGGACTGGAGAAAGGCACATATAGTCCCTTTACATAAAAGCGGGAGTAAGGATGAGATTGAGAACTACAGGTCAGTTAGTCTGACATCTGTGGTGAGTAAATTAATGGAAATGCTGCTAAAACAGAGGATAGTGAGGTTTCTGGAGTTCAGTGGATTGCAGTATCTGAGGTAGCATGGGTTTACCAGAGGTAGTTCTGTAGAAGTGTGGCTCATGCAGTTACTTATCCAGAGGACAACCACAACTCTGTGAGGATTATTGCCAGTAGCAAATAAATATATATCTCAATACTCGATAAGTCTGGGGGTAATTGCTACTTGCCACTTTTCCCAAGGTTCCATAGGTCCATCTGGCAAATGAACCACGTGATATAAAGGAACCAACCCTGTGTTATGTATATATAAATTAGACTTTATTTCTGATAGAATGAAGATATAGAATAAATTAGTTATTTGAATTGTTGTTGTTAAGTGCTGTCAAGTCAGTATTGACTCATGGCGACCCTCTGAAGCTGCTTTTATTGTATTGATTCATCTCATTGCTGGCCTTTCCCTTTTGCGTTGACCTTCTACCTTGTGAAGCATGATGTCTTTCTCTAATGATCTCTCTCTTCACATGATGTGTCCAAAGTATGAAAGTCGAAGTCTTCTTATCTGAGTTTCTAAAGAAAGCTTGGGTTTGATCTCCTCTAGCACTGACTGGCATGTTCTTCAGACAGTCATAAGAACATAAGATATGCCATACTGGGTCAGACCAAGGTCCATCAAGCCCAGTATCCTGTTTTCAACAGTGGCCAATCTAGGTCATACGTACTTAGCAGTTTCCCCCAAAAGACACAGGTTCCACAATGCTTGTACTGGGTCAAGCATTGATATCCTGGGTCCCTTCTTAATAATGGTTTATGGACCTTTCCTCCAGGAACTTGTCCAAACCTTTTTTAAACCCAGCTACACTAATAGCCTTTACTACATCCTCCCGTAACAAATTCCAGAGTTTGATTACACGTTGAGTGAAAAAATATTTCCTTTTATTAGTCTTAAATAGTTTACCCTGGAGCTTCATTGCATATCCCCTAGTCTTTCTATATTCTGATTACGTAAACAATCGATCTACATTTACCCGTTCCACGCCGTTCATTAATTTATAGACTTCTATCATATCTCCCCTCAGCCGTCTCTTTTCCAGGTTAAAGAGCCCTAGTCCATGGTATACACAGTCCATGGTATACACAGTATTCATCACCAGCACCATAATTCAAAGGCATCAATTTTCTTCCTGTCTATCTTTTTCACTGTTCAACTTTCGCATCCATATCACGTTATTGAAAATACCATGGCTTGAATGAGTCAAATCTTTGTATGGAGAGAGACATCTCTCCTCTTGTGAATCTTGTCTAGGTCCTTCATATCCATTTTGCCAAGAGCAATGCATCATCTGATTTCTTGACTGCTTGTTGTTTCTTTATTGATAGTTGATCCAAGTAGGTTAAAGTTATCCACTATTTTGATTTCTTCTCCATCAACGATGAACTTATTGATTTTGCCAGTTGTCGTGATCTTTGTCTTCTTTACATTAAGGTGCAAGCCCATTTTAAGACTATGTTCCTTGATCTTGAAAGCAAATGTTTCAGATCGTCTTCCCTTTCAGCCAGTAATGTGGCATCATAAGCATAGTGAAGGTTGTTGATGAGTCTTCCACCAATCTTCACACCTCAGTTGTCTTCATACAGTCCTGCTTCTCTGATGATTTGTTCTGCATATAAATTAAAGGGGTAGGGAGAAAGTATGCAGCCATTCGAACTGTTTCTTCTTGATCAATGTAAAGGTTGTGCATGAGAATGATCAGGTATTCCAGTATACCCATGCCTCTTAATGTGGCCCAGAGTTTCTCATGGCTTACACAGTCAAGAGCCTTGCTATAGTCAATAAAACACATATAAATATCCTTTTGGTGTTCTTTGGTCTTTTCAAGGATCCATCTCACATCCGCGATGATGTCTCTCATTCTTCACCCTTTTCTGAGCCCTGCTTGCACTTCAGGCAGTTCTCATTCCAGGTATGGTTGCTGATTACAATTACTAAGATCATAAATTATGGAGTCTGGTTTAACCACGAAACCATAACCACGAAAAACCCTACTTATAACACTCTATCCGAATGCATGGCGGAAACCACATCCTGGATGGAAACCAACTACCTCAGCATCAATCTCAAAAAAACTGAAGCAATGTTTGTAACAAGATCACCTGAGGTCAAAGACACTTACCCAACAGCAATCTCAATCAATAACACAACTATACCTGTTAAACAAGAGGTAAAATACCTAGGTGTAATAATCGATCAAACACTCACCATGCTACCACACATAAAGCAAACAGTAAAAACCATATTCTACAAACTCAAAACCATTCAACACTTAAGACCCCTTCTTGACACGCATGACTTTAGATCAGTTGTTAGCTCACTCATCACCCCGCACTTTGACTATTGTAACAGTCTCCTAATCGGCCTCCCACAAAAAAATATCTACCTATTACAAAGAGCCCAGAACATTTGTGCAAAAGTAGTCACTAAAGCCCGCCTAGCTGACCATGTAACCCCTATACTGCTAGAACTACACTGGCTCCCTATAAATAGCCGATACAAATACAAAATTCTACTAACAACATTCAAGCTCCTAAACGATATCGCCCCATCACATCTATCCACACTACTTCACGCCCCAACTGATTCAAGAGCCCGCAGACTAAACGCAACCCACTCACTGGAATTACCAAAAACATTCACGAAGACTAAAAAATCCACCAGTGCCAGAGCCTTCACATACACTGCTCCCACGCTTTGGAATGATCTCTCAATAAACATCCGTATCATAAAAGACTTCTCCCAATTTAGGAAAGAACTCAAGACATACCTTTTCTCTGAACACTTTGAAATCCCCTACCCTCCAAGTCCAACCACACAGCGTCCACAGATACACAAACCAAAAGCCCGCAAAAACACAATCAATTGAACATACACAGCCCTCTCTCAGACAGCTCACACAAAGACACACCAAAAAATCCACGAAAAAATGGAAATAAATTCCACCACACACACACACACACACACACACCCCCACTTGAATGACGAATACTCTACAATATAACTCATTGTATCCTAACCTTTTTGTATCATTGTATCCTAACCTTTTTGTAAATAACCCCCTGTAAATAGCAATGGCAGTTCGTTGCCTATACCCCTGTAAAAAGTTAGAAACTTCTGATCAATATAACGATACAGAAGTATACAAAAGTATACACCTTGTAAATAGTTTAAACAGTATAAAGTTATATGTAAAAAGTTAAAAAAAAAAAAATTTCTGTTCAATGTAATGTTATACGAATGTATACAAAACTGTTAAATTGCTCCATGTAAACCGCCCCTGATCTCTGGAAGGGGCGGTATAGAAGAAATAGATAAATAAATAAATAAAAATAAATAAATTATTGTTTTAGCAATCATTGATTCGCTCTGCGCTAAGATGTACAGCAAATTATCTGTCTGTCTGACTAGACCCATCCCCCAGAATTCAGACCAGTCCCTTAGCTTTGCCAGAATTCTTGTGGCTGGGTCAGAGATATCTTCTGCCTCCAGAATGGCACAAAGTCCAAAGAATGGAAGGGGTCCAATGCAGGCTGCAGGAAGTCCGGTGAGCTGCATGATAGGACCGAGCTTTAGGTCTGTGGGAGAGATTCACTTCTTCCCGAGGTTAGTCTTTATCCTTGCACACTGTCTTTTAGAAAGAGGCAGAGAGCAGGGCTGGAGACTACAGTAAGCAAAAATGACAGTGTCAAGGAGCTAAATAAAAGTTCCCACAAAGTATTCAAAAGTTATGCAAGTCTAAAAGTGGTCCCCTGAGTGTCTAGTGTATAATTCTTTTCCTAATTTCCTTGTCCCGGCACGGTGATAGGCTGGTCTCTTATACTGCATGTCACCTTCAGCAAATTATGTAACAGTTAGAGCTGGCGTTAGAGCTGATTTAAAGGGAAAAGAAACCATTTCCGTCAGCAATGTACAGCAAAACCAGGGAAACCTACAAAAAGTGATAAGTGTGATACATGTGCACGGAACAAAAGGGCAAATAAACATTGAAAATGAACAGAAGTAAATGTAAAAAAAACATAACCAAGCTGGGCAATAGTGATAGCAATGGGAAACGTCAAAAAACACTCCCAAGAAAGCCCCAAAACAAAGATATGACGTTTGGAAGGGTCTACACTCCGTCCCCATACAAGGTGAATGATCCCACAGTGAAATAGCACTGATCAGGGTTTCCCTCTCCATTGGACAGGTTACCTATGGCATGCACATGTTCCACAACAGCAGGACGGGCATGTCGGAATGGGCAACTGGACAGATGCTGGGAAAGGGGATACAGAGGGCTGCAGGCGGCACATGCTGTGGTGCAGCTGGGGCACAGTGCGGACTAGGCAGATGCCTAGGTGGCACTTAGGAATGCTGAAACTGAACAGCAGCCAGACAGCAACTGATGAAGGCCCAACATGGGCACGAGAGTGTTTATCACAGTGTCACAGAGGATAGTACCCAGCAGGTACCTCCAAGGGCACAGAACATTGGCAGGCGGTGTTGGGGGGAAGTGTGGATGCCTATGCAGGCACCCCTACCCCAGAACCTGCACCATAGGCAGCCGCCTACCTGCACACTGGATGGCTTGAGACTGCACACCACCAGCACCAGGGCATGTCAGCATGGTGGCAGAGGGGTACTTGGTGGTGGAGGGGGGCAGTGGCAGCTGCCCAGAGCAGATCATGGCCTAGCCCTGTGTAGGTGGGTGCCATGCACTGCAACAGACAGGCCCTGCCGGACAAACAGTCATGGTATCACCAGGGAATGCACTGTCTCTGTGGCAACACAGTGGTGCAGTGCACACAACCAGTGTGTTTAGAGGCAGAAGGTCACAGGTTCAAGTCTCAGCTGTGGTTCCTGCCAACCCAGTCCCCATATTTTACCCACTACTACAACATGCTAATACAGACAGAACCTTTATTGCAGATGACGTAAACATGCCCAAAACACCTACATTTTACCCTACAGAGCACAGACTCCATAAACAGGCGCATTACCTACAGCAGAGTCTCCCAAATGCAGTCCTGGAGGGCCAAACACCATTCAGGTTCCATGCTGCCTCTAATAAAGATGCCTGTGCTGCATATCTATGCACCACCCCATGGTATGCAGATGTATCTCATGCATATTCATGAGGGACAGCATGAAAACCCGAACAGTGTTTGGCACACCAGGACTGGAGTTGGGAACCTCTGCCATAAAGCAGCAGCCAACAGGGGCAGACACACCCACACCCACAGGCTCCATTAGCCAATGCCTCCTGGAGAGGCAGGACATTGGGCCCTGCGTGCATCTCCCAATACTAGCACTTGCATACCTTAGCAATGCCACCCTACACCTGGGAATACGGTAGACAGCTATCAAACGTTTGCTATGATTACTGGCAGATAGCAATTCCTACGTTAAGCACAGTTTGCTGATTGAGCTCCATCATAGCAACCTTTCTGATATCTGTGGAGTGTTCTTCAGGTCTGGTCTCTGACAGTGTTTACCACCCTGGGGAGTGACCCCCACCAGTATTGCGTACCATATCCATGCCTGCACTGTGCCCAGGACTGGTGTGGTGGCCAGGGCTGCTAAACACCTCTATAGTAGCACAATGCTGGCATAGGTGTGGGAGTGTGTGTCTGTCTATCCAGTGTGTGGTGGCTGCAAACACCCTCCACAGCCCACACTGCCAGCACTGTTGCCAGAATTGGCCTGCCAATGTGCATAATGAGGAGCAAGGTACCATGGGCATAACCCGGACAGGGTGGCCTGGCCAGGATGCCTCTGCACAGGGCATAGGGCATTGGCTGGGATATTGTAGTGCCCGGCCACCACCTGCACAGACAGGGTGGCCACAGCATGTTCTGCTGGGAGATCACTCTCACCCTGACTGAGCAGTGACCATGGCATGGCTAGGCTCCCCCATAGTGCTATATAGTATTTCTCTCATGTGATATTTATGGGTTCCCTTTTGGGGCCCAATCACTGACTTATCTGCTTGGTGTGTATGCTGACATCCCAGTTCTGGGTGAATGCATCTCCTCTAGGAACATGCCCTATGGACTAGCTATCAGACCGTCTGCAGCTAGTATGTGTTTTTCTGGATCACCTTGCAGGGTGCAGTTGTTGCAGGAGAATATCAGATTGTGGTGGGGTGCAGCTGAGTATTTCCGGGCATAATGTCTGTCTGCTATTGCTTTATAGATGTATACAGAGCTGCATTGACTGCCCTGTAGGGTGTCTTCTCCCCAGCAGGACTGCGGTTGGTGGTCCTCTCGACTGTTGCCATTGCAGGGATGTAAAATGTGGATCTGTCGGTGGGAGACCCTGTTTCCCACCCACAGCCCCAGAGGGTGGGTTGGGTGGTGGTACATAATCTGCCTATGGGTCCATAAGGGTCAAACCTGACTGAGAAATACAGATGTATCCAAAGTGTGTCTGCAGAAACTACCTATCTCACACTCTAACACTGCTGGGGACCTACAGCATGGCCTATTTCTGCCATGGAAGGTGCTGTGGACCTGGTGCTGGGCGCCCCACCGCACCCTCAGGGTGAGCACAGTACCCTCACAATGTGACGGTGTGTAGCTACTCTGTGCCAGTAACACACATGGTCAGTTCCCCCTACCAGGCCGAGGTGCTGTGGGGGTGCATACCCCATCTTGTGTTCATCTGTAGATGGCTGATTTGCATGTGCAGTGCATCATGGGTATGGGTGGGCTAACCCTATCCTGGTGACCACAGCAGACTGTTTGGTGACGTGTAGTCCTTCTGCAGCCAGCCAGGGCCTTGCTAACAGCTATAGAGCTGTAGCCCACTGGTTATTTCACTGCCTGTGGAGGCAGAGGTCATGGGTTCAAACCCACAGTGGGGTTATTTGATAGGGCTGTCCAAAGCATTATCTATTTTTAATGTACATTAGTGCTGCCAGCAATACCACCCTCAGCGTACTGTACTCATAAGGTGCCTCAGAGGGCGCTTTATAGGGTGCCCTATAGGGCACCTTATGGTTACCGTCCATATAAGGTGCACTATACGGTATCCTATGGAGCGACTTATAGGGTGCCCTATAGGGGACATTATAGGGTGCCGTGGTGGACAGTGCACTTTATAATGTGCCCTATGGAGTGCCTTATAGGGTGCCTTATGCGGCACCTTAGGTTACGGCACGTGAGGGTGTGTTTGCTGGCAGCAATTAATAAAATACAAATAAAGTGCAGCAGGAAACAATACTTACATGTCAAAGCTGATGCCTCAGCCAGCCTTAAGTATTAGGCACACTGGGGGATTGAACTCATGACCCCTGTATCATCAGCCAGTGTATTAACCATTGTGCTATACCTCTGCTTCAATGTTTGCATGTCTGGGCACCTACTTAGGATTACCGCGCGTTAACGCGCTTAGCGGCGCCTCACACGATAATGTGCGCAGCAGCGTGCGTTATCGCGCGATACTCCCGTTTTGCTGCTTTAGGACTGAAACGCCCACTCCTTTTATGGCAGCCTGCACACTATCGCCGGGCGCACATTAAGACGGTTTAGTAAACATACCCCTAAGAGTGATTTCTAAATTAAAACAATCAAAAAACTCAATAAATGACAGACGACTTTACTCCTCTTATTAACAAAAAGATTCACTCCAAAACCCATCCCACTCTCTCTATCCATAAAACCAATGCAAATACCCCTTTCCCTTATGGTTTTCAATTTCCTTAAACAGAATTTCCCAACCCTTCTTATTAATATAGTGCTTCTTCAATCCTCATCCCTCTCTCTCCATAAAACAGATTCACAGTATTACTACTACTACTACAACTACGACTGAGAATTTGTATAGCACTACAAGACATACGCAGCGCTGCACAGACACATGTAAGAGACAGTCCCTGCTCATCAGAGTTTACAATCTAGTCAAGACAGACAACACAGTAGGTGTAGACAGGGATGCATCTAGGGGGAATGGTAAGGAAACACAAAGGTGATCAGGTGAGTCAAGATCCGAAAGTGGCAGTCAAGAAGTGAGTTTTAAGCCTGGATTTGAAAAGGGCCAGAGAAGGCACCTGATGTACAGACTCGGGTAGTTTGTTTCAGCATAAGGAACAGCAATGTGAAAGGAACAAAGTCTGGAGTTAGCAATAGAAGAGAAGGGCACAGATACAAGTAATTTGCCAGAAGGGTGGAGTTCCCGGGGAAGGGTGTAGAGAGGTATACCTCTTCCCCTACTTCTTACAATTAATTAAAAGCTAACTTCCATGACCCAGCTTTCACTGACTTCCTAAAACAAATAATCTTGCTCTTACCTCAACGTGATGGGTAATTTATTCCACCAGGTTGATCCAACCACTGAAAAAGCTCTAGAGTGCCCAATATGAAGCCGTAGTTCTTTACTGGAGGGGACTTTCCTTGGGATGATTGCAAAGTATAACAAGGATTCTACCATTCCAGTTGTTTTTCCAAATAATCTGGACCCATCCCATATAAATCTTTTAAAACCAACATTAGCAATTCAAAGACATATCACTGATTAATTGGTTGTTGTTGTTAAGTGCCGTCGAGTCGGAGTCGACTCATGGCGACCCTCTGGATAGCTATCCTAAATTGTGTTTGGTCTTCAGTCAGGTGGCTCATTGTTGACAGACTGGTACCCGTAGCTGCTGTTATTGTATCGATCCATCTCATTGCTGGCCTTCCTCTTTTGCGTTGACCTTCTATCTTGTCAAGCATAATGTCTTTCTCTAATGATCTCTCTCTTCGCATGATGTGTCCAAAGTATGAAAGTCGAAGTCTTGTCATCTGAGCTTCTAAAGAAAGCTTAGGTATGATCACCTCTAGTACCGACTGGTTTGTTCTTCGGGCAGTCCATGGTATACACAGTATTCGCCGCCAGCACCATAATTCAAAGGCATCAATTTTCTTCCTGTCTATCTTTTTCACTGTCCAGCTTTCACATCCATATGATGTTATTCAAAATACCATGGCTTGAACAAGTCGAATCTTTGTATGGAGAGAGACATCTCTGCTCTTGAGAATCTTATCTAGGTCTTTCATAGCCATTCTGCCAAGAGCAATGCGTCGTCTGATTTCTTGACTGCTTGTTGCTTCTTTATTGATAGTTGATCCAAGTAGGTTAAAGTTGTTCACAATTTCAATTTCTTTTCCTTCAACAATGAACCTGTTGATTATGCCAGTTGTCATGATCTTTGTCTTCTTTACATTAAGGTGCAGGCCCATTTTGAGACTATGTTCTTTGATTGTGAGAAGCAAATGTTTCAGATCATCTTCACTTTCAGCCAGTAATGTGGTATCATCAGCATAGCGAAGGTTGTTGATGAGTCTTCCACCAATCTTCACACCTCTGTTGTCTTCATACAATCCTGCTTCTCTGATGATTTGTTCTGCATATAAATTAAACAGGTAGGGGGAAAGTATGCAGCCTTGTCTTACACCTTTGCTTATTTTAAACCATTCTGTTTCTCCTTGTTCCATTCGAACTGTTGCTTCTTGATCAATGTACAGATTGCGCAAGAGAACGATCAGGTGTTCTGGTATACCCATGCTTCTTAATGTGGCCCAGAGTTTCTCATGGTTTACACAGTCAAAAGCCTTGCTATAGTCGATAAAGCACAAATAGATATCCTTTTGGTATTCTTTAGTCTTTTCAAGGATCCATCTCACATCCGCAATGATGTCTCTCGTTCCTCGCCCTTTCCTGAACCCTGCTTGCACTTCAGGTAGTTCTTGTTCCAGGTATGGTTGTAGTCTCTTTTGAATAATCTTCAGTAGAATCTTGCTGGCATGTGGGATCAGAGCGATTGTGCGATAATTTCCACAGTCAGTTGGATCACCTTTCTTTAGTATTGGTATAAACACAGATCTTTTCCAGTCAGTTGGCCATGATGTTGTCTTCCATATTTCTTGGCAGAGCCTTGTGAGTACAGTAACAGCTGCATAAGATTGCTGTAATACGTCTATGGGAATGCTATCAATGCCTGGTGCTGTGTTCTTTGATAAGGCTTTCAATGCTGCGTCAACTTCTTCTTTCATCACCAATGGTTCCCGCTCATAAGGTACAGGTTGAAACGGCTGTTGGTCCACTTGATCTTTATCATATAAAAACTCTGTATATTCCTTCCACCTTTTCTTGATCTTTTCAGCATCATTCAACATAGAACCTTGAGCATCTTGTAACATTCCAATTCGAGGCTGGAACTTTTCCTTTAACTCTCGTAGATTTAGGAAAGCCGATCTTGTTCTTCCTCTAATAGTTTCTGCTTCTATTTCCTTGCAAGTATCATTGTAGTACTTTTCCTTGTCCTGTCTTGCTGCACGTTGGAAATCTCTGTTGAGTTCTGCGATTGTCTTTCTTTCTCCTCTGGCTTTAGCTTCTCGGCATTTCTGGGCAATTTTCAGAGTTTCCTCCGTCATCCATTTTGGCCGTTTTTGCTTTTTCACCTTTTGTAGAGACTTCTCGCTTTCTTCCAACACAACCTTCTTGATGTCATTCCATAACTCTTCCGGAGCTCTGTCATTTGTATCTAAAGCAGCAAATCGATTTTGCAGGCAGTCTTTAAATTCCAGTGGTATATTCTCAAGGTCATATTTTGCTGTATTCATGAGTGGTTTGCTCTTTTTCAACTTTAGCTTGAGTTTGCATACTAGAAGTTGATGATCTGTACCACAGTCAGCTCCAGGTTTTGTCTTTGTTGATGTTATAGAAATTTTCCATCGTTGACTTCCACAGATGTAGTCAATTTGATTTTTATACAGTCCATTGGGTGAAGCCAATGTGTACAGTCGCCGCTTGTGTTGCTGGAAGAAGGTGTTTGAGATGAATAGATCATTGGTCTTGCAGAATTCTTTCTCCAGCTTCATTTCTGTTGCCAAGTCCATATTTTCCAACTACTTTGCCTTCATCTTTGTTGCCAACGTTTGCGTTCCAGTCACCCATGACTATCAGGATATCCTGTTTGCATGTTCTGTCAATTTCAGCTTGTACTTGTTCATAGAACTCTTCAATTTCATTCTCTTCTGTAGCTGTTGTTGGGGCATATACTTGAATTATAGTTGTGTTGATATGCAATCCTCGTAGACGAATAGAGAATAAGCGTTCGCTGACTGCATTGTATTTCATTACAGTTCTTGCAAGTTTCTTCTTTATTATAAATGCAACACCATTTCTTCTTTGTCTTTCATTTCCAGCATAGTAGACCATGTGATCATATGATGCAAAGTGCCCGATGCCAGTCCATTTCAGTTCACTGACACCCAACAGATCAAGTTGTACACGTTCCATTTCATTCTTGACCACCTCCAACTCCCCTTGGTTCATGCTTCGTACGTTCCATGTTCCAATGTGTAAGACATCTTTACAGCTTCTGACTCTCATTTCATGCGCAGCTACATCAGCAGTCAGACTTCCCGAGGGCTTTGATCCAACCACATCATAAATGCTGGCTTTACTCTGAAAAGTCTTCAGCTCTTCCCCAGTAGCTGGTTGAGTGCCTTCCGACCTGGGGGTCTCATCTTCCAGCACCATAGCACAATTTGTTTTGTTGTAACTATCCATTGGGTTTTCATGGCAAGATACAGAAGTAGATTGCCGGGTCTTTCTTCCGCGCAGTTTAAGGTTGGTGTTGTTGCCATTGTCACAAAAATGTGATCATCCGCCGTCAACACTATCCCATTCTGCTGCTCCCCAGATGGGTGGTTTGTCTTGGTCTGTCACCTCAGCTGAGACCTGTCCATCTTGTGAGACGCTGCCAGTAGTTATACTACCGATAGTTTAGCTCTCAGCATCACTGATGTACGCAAGCCCTCACAGCATGACAAGCTTCAAACCAAGTGAGAGGATTAATTGGTAGCCAATGTAATTTTGGAGTGATGGGATTACTCGTATGTTCCCTAACTTTCTGTTCCTCAAGCAATTGTGCTGCTGCATTTTAAAGAAGCTGTACTCCAGTGGTGTACCAAGAGTGAGGAGGTGATTGCAGCCTGCCCCCGAGTGCTTACTAGGAGGGGGCATACTGCACTGTTCCACGCCATACCACGCGGGAAGGGCTTGCTGTAAGAGGGAGGTGCCTCTACCTCCACGGGGCTTGGAATGCCACTGCTGTACTCTATATAATGATTTTTTAGGAAGTCCTGCATACATAACATTCCCATAATTTAGTTTAGGAAGCACTAATGTCTTAAATGCTAGTCTAAATTTCTCTGAAGATAAAAGGTTTTTGAGCATTCTCAGTTGACAAAACACACCTTATTCAATCTCCTAAACTGTGGTTCAAAGGTAAGCAAACAATCCAGCCAAATCCCTAAGGACTACTATTCAAAAAGGCCCAATATTCTCTGGATAGTGCTGCTGAATATCTCTTTTGAACACCATGGCACTATTCAGATAGTAATGATAGCAAGGAAAAGGAAGAAGGGATCCTACGTAATAACCAAGTCCAGGAAATGTAGAAACAAACCAGAGGAAAGCCAAGGCCATGGACACACAAATGATCTTCAGTAGAAGTTTATTGAAGGGACCCTACTTGGCTGAGTTTCAGCCTGCACTAGGGATCTGATTATTGTACATACATATCTACTATTGACGTGGTGAAAGAGAAATACCTGATCCATAATAAAATCAGTGTCAGTTTATCAAACACATAAAACTCCATAGTCTACTTCAACCATGTTGAGTCCCTTCAATAAACCTCTACTGAAGGATTTTTCAGGTCTTCTTGTTTGGTTAGATTTGAATAAAGCTGGGGATTCTATGTGACTGATTAGCCAAACTTCAACTCCGGTGGGTCTCAATGAGGCCTTCTATAATTGAAATTTGCGCTTGTCATTCCTCTATTCCTGAGTTCTTCTTTCCTGAAATGTATACTTCTCCTGGTAATGTATGCTTCTCCCTGCTTCCAATATTTTGAGACTGATAAGCACTTTGTAATGATTATGTGTTATTTTTTTATATGTTTCCTTTTGTGCTTATCTAAATGTGAGTTTTTTGCATGTAGAATATTCTTTTCAAATTATAATTTAAAAAAGGCATCTTTCAAGAAATGGAAAAAGGAGCCAAATGATGAAGATGGGAAACAACATAAGCACTGGCAAGTTAGATGTGAGGCATTGATAAGGCAGGCCAAGAGAGAATTTGAAAAAAAGCTTGCCGTGGAAACAAAAATGCATAATAAAAACTTTTTCAAGTGCATTCATAGCGAAAAACCTATGACAGAGTCAGTTGGACCATTAGATGACAGGGGGTAAAAAGGGCACTGAGGGAGGACAAGGCCATAGCGGAGAGACTGAATGAATTCTTTCCTTCGGTCTTTACTGAAGAAGCTGTGTACCTTTTTGGAAATCTGCCAGGTACTTGTGACCTGGACTGGCCACTGTTGGAAACAGGATACTGGGTTTGATGGACCTTGGTCTGACCCAGAATGGCATTTCTTAGGTTCTTATGTTAAGTGTTTATTTTGAAATGTTCATGAGTAAGTGCTGACATTTGTATGTGTATCTGGGCCATTTTAGAAAACTATTAGGTTTATTTTAGAATCCCTATTTGTGCTTTCTCCTTGTGGCATTGGGCAAGTCACTCAACCCTCCATTGCCTTGGAAAAAAGTCCTGGGAATCTACTTCCACTGAAACCCGCAAGAAAACCCAGAAGCTTATGGGTCGCCAGGTGTCAGAACTGACTCAATGGCACACATTGCATTCCATTCATGCTTTGGACATAGAGATGTCCAAAGCACAGAGCCATCCCCCGAGCCATTTTAGAAGCTGGGTCTGTGGATTTCTTCAGTGCAAGGACATCCAAGTTGAAATGGGGGTGTGGTGTAGGCATGGTAGGGGTATTCCCAAGAACTTGGATGTCCTCTCCCAAGTGCAGATACGACCTGGACGTCCCGAGCTGCATCAAAGGTTATACCTGCGCCGAGTACATATAGGCATCTGAAGAGTGCTTGCTTTGCCAGACAAATGTCTGGAGGCTGTGGAAAAGGAGGTATACTTGTTGTTGTTGTTAAGTGCCGTCAAGTCGGAGTCGACAAATGGCGACCCTCTGGATAGCTATCCTAAATTGTGTTCGGTCTTCAGTCAGGCGGCTCATTGTTGACAGACTGGTACCCGTAGCTGCTGTTATTGTATCGATCCATCTCATTGCTGGCCTTCCTCTTTTGCGTTGACCTTCTATCTTGCCAAGCATAATGCATAATGTCTTTCTCTAATGATCTCTCTCTTTGCAGGATGTGTCCAAAGTATGAAAGTCGAAGTCTTGTCATCTGAGCTTCTAAAGAAAGCTTAGGTTTGATCTCCTCTAGTACTGACTGGTTTGTTCTTCGGGGAGTCCATGGTATACACAGTATTCGCCGCCAGCACCATAATTCAAAGGCATCAATTTTCTTCCTGTCTGTCTTTTTCACTGTCCAGCTTTCACATCCATATGATGTTATTGAAAATACCATGGCTTGAAAAAGTCGAATCTTTGTATGGAGAGAGACATCTCTGCTCTTGAGAATCTTATCTAGGTCTTTCATAGCCATTCTGCCAAGAGCAATGCGTCGTTTGATTTCTTGACTGCTTGTTGCTTCTTTATTGATAGTTGATCCAAGTAGGTTAAAGTTGTTCACAATTTCAATTTCTTTTCCTTCAACGATGAACCTGTTGATTATGCCAGTTGTCATGATCTTTGTCTTCTTTACATTAAGGTGCAGACCCATTTTGAGACTATGTTCTTTGATTGTGAGAAGCAAATGTTTCAGATCATCTTCACTTTCAGCCAGTAATGTAGTATCATCAGCATAGCGAAGGTTGTTGATGAGTCTTCCACCAATCTTCACACCTCTGTTGTCTTCATACAATCCTGCTTCTCTGATGATTTGTTCTGCATATAAATTAAACCGGTAGGGGGAAAGTATGCAGCCTTGTCTTACACCTTTGCTTATTTTAAACCATTATGTTTCTCCTTGTTCCGTTCAAACTGTTACTTCTTGATCAATGTACAGATTGTGCAAGAGAACGATCAGGTGTTCTAATATACCCATGCTTCTTAATGTGGCCCAGAGTTTCTCATGGTTTACACAGTCAAAAGCCTTGCTATAGTCGATAAAGCACAAATAGAAATCCTTTTGGTATTCTTTAGTCTTTTCAAGGATCCATCTCACATCCGCAATGATGTCTCTCATTCCTCGCCCTTTCCTGAACCCTGCTAGCACTTCAGGTAGTTCTTGTTCCAGGTATGGTTGTAGTCTCTTTTGAATAATCTTCAGTAGAATCTTGCTGGCATGTGGGATCAGAGAGATTGTTCGATAATTTCCACAGTCTGTTGGATCACCTTTCTTTAGTATTGGTATAAACACAGATCTTTTCCAGTCAGTTGGCCATGATGTTGTCTTCCATATTTCTTGGCAGAGCCTTGTAAGTATGGTAACAGCTGCATCAGATTGCTGCAATACTTCTATAGGAATGCTATCAATGCCTGGTGCTTTGTTCTTTGATAAGGCTTTCAATGCTGCTTCAACTTCTTCTTTCATCACCAATGGTTCCCGATCATAAGGTACAGGTTGAAACGGCTGTTGGTCCACTTGATCTTTATCATATAAAAACTCTGTATATTCCTTCCACCTTTTCTTGATCTTCTCAGCATCATTCAACATAGAACCTTGAGCATCTTGTAACATTCCAATTCGAGGCTGGAACTTTTTTTTAACTCTCGTAGCTTTAGGAAAGCCGATCTTGTTCTTCCTCTAATAGTTTCTGCTTCTATTTCCTTGCAAGTGTCATTGTAGTATTTTTCCTTGTCCTGTCTTGCTGCACGTTTGAAATCTCTGTTAAGTTCTGCGATTGTCTTTCTTTCTCCTCTGGCTTTAGCTTCTCTGCGTTTCTGGGCAATTTTCAGAGTTTCTTCCATCATCCATTTTGGCTGCTTTTGCTTTTTCACCTTTTGTAGAGACTTCTCGCTTTCTTCCAACACAACCTTCTTGATGTCATTCCATAACTCTTCCGGAGCTCTGTCATTTGTATCTAAAGCAGCAAATCGATTTTGCAGGCAGTCTTTCAATTCCAGTGGTATATTCTCAAGGTCATATTTTGCTGCATTCATGAGTGGTTTGCTCTTTTTCAACTTTAGCTTGAGTTTGCATACTAGTAGTTGATGATCTGTACCACAGTCAGCTCCAGGTTTTGTCTTTGTTGATGTTATAGAAATTTTCCATTGTTGACTTCCACAGATGTAGTCAATTTGATTTTTATACAATCCATTGGGTGAAGTCCATGTGTACAGTCGCCGCTTGTGTTGCTGGAAGAAGGTGTTTGAGATGAATAGATCATTAGTCTTGCAGAATTCTATCAGTCTTTCTCCCGCTTCATTTCTGTTGCCAAGTCCATATTTTCCAACTACTTTGCCTTCTTCTTTGTTGCCAACTTTTGCGTTCCAGTCACCCATGACTATCAGGATATCCTGTTTGCATGTTCTGTCAATTTCAGCTTGTACTTGTTCATAGAACTCTTCAATTTCATTCTCTTCTGTAGCTGTTGTTGGGGCATATACTTGAATTATAGTTGTGTTGATAGGCAATCCTCGTAGACGAATAGAGAATAAGCGTTCGCTGACTGCATTGTATTTCATTACAGTTCTTGCAAGTTTCTTCTTTATTATAAATGCAACACCATTTCTTCTTTGTCTTTCATTTCCAGCATAGTAGACCATGTGATCATCTGAACCGATGCCAGTCCATTTCAGTTCACTGACACCCAACAGATCAAGTTGTACACGTTCCATTTCATTCTTGACCACCTCCAACTTCCCTTGGTTCATGCTTCGTACGTTCCATGTTCCAATGTGTAAGACCTCTTTACAGCTTCTGACTCTCATTTCATGCGCAGCTACATCAGCAGTCAGACTTCCCGAGGGCTTTGATCCAACCACATCATAAATGCTGGCTTTACTCTGAAAAGTCTTCAGCTCTTCCCCAGTAGCTAGTTGAGTGCCTTCCGACCTGGGGGTCTCATCTTCCAGCACCATAGCACAATTTGTTTTGTTGTAACTATCCATTGGGTTTTCATGGCAAGATACAGGAGTAGATTGCCGGGTCTTTCTTCCGCGCAGTTTAAGTTTGGTGTTGTTGCCATTGTCACAAAAATGTGATCCTCCGCCGTCAACACTATCCCATTCTGCTGCTCCCCAGATGGGTGGTTTGTCTTGGTCTGGCACCTCAGCTGAGACCTGTCCATCTTGGGAGACCCTGCCAGTAGTTAAACTACTGATAGTTTAGCTCTCAGCATCACTGATGGATGCAAGCCCTCACAGCACGACTAGCTGCAAACCAAGTGAGAGGAGGTATACAAAATGAGCATGAGCATTTTTAAAAAATCTGTGCTTGCCTCTGAGCTAGTGTAAAACCCGATGTGCACATTTTTTGCCATATTTGTGGCTTCCCTTTGTAAAATCTTTGTGAAAGAGGGAATATATAGGAAGACCTTTGGCCCACCTGTGCCACACCCAACAAGTCCCACCATGCCTCCTGGAAATGCTGCATGGTGTGGCTTGCCACTTGTAAATGGCACCTTTCTAAAATGGCATATACATGTGTATTCCATTTAATATGTGTAAATGGAGGAGTAGCCTATTGGTGAGAGCACTGGCTTAACGTAAGATATACCATACTGAGTCAGACCAAGTTTCATCAAGCCCAGTATTCTGTTTCCAACAGTTGCCAATCCACATCACAAATACTTAGCAGTTTCCCAAAAAGACACACAGGTTCCACAATGCTTGTATTGGGGCAAGCAGTGGATTTCCTGGGTCCTCTTTACTAATGGCTTATGGACCTTTCCTCCAGGAACTTGTCCAAACTTTTTTTAAACCCAGCTACACTAACAGCTTTTACTACATCTTCTGGGAACGAATTCCAGAGTTTGATTACATGTTGAGTGAAAAAATATTTTCTCTTAGGGGTATGTTTACTAAACCGTCTTAACGTCGCAGTGGTGGTATTATCGCGCAATAACGCAGCGGCAGCATTAAGGCACACTAACGCTGTGAAATCCGGGTCTGAAGGGTGGAGTAAGGCTTCCCAGAGGGCGGAGAGAAGGGGTCAATGGGCGGAGAGTGGAAGGGGAGAGGCTCCAGGCACACTAACGCGGTGAAATCCAGGTCTGAACACTAACGCCAGTGAAACCCTAGCGTTAAAGCACATTTGCAGTAAAGAGAAACCATTTCAGTCAGCAATGTGCAGCAAAGGCAGGGAAACCCAGAAAAGTAATAGTTGTGATACATGTGCAGGGACCAAAAAGGCAAATAAACATATAAAAGGACCAGAACCACAGCTAAAATCCCAATAACCAAGCTGGCCAATAGTGATATTAATGATAAACATAAAGCAACACTACTTACAAAGCGTATAAATGAAGATATCATGTTTGCAAGGGTCTATGCTCTGTCCCCCTACAAAGTGAATGATCCCACATTGAAATAGTGCTGATCAGGGTTTCTGTCATTTAGACTGGGCAGGTTTGTTATGGCGTGCACATGTGCAGCAACAGCAGAGTGGGCACGTAGGAAAGGGCAACTATACTGATGCTGTAAATGGGATACAAGGGGCTGCAGGTGGCATATGCTGTGGTCCAGCTGGGGCACAGTGCGGGCTAGGCAGATGCCTAGGTGGCAAATAGGAATGCCAAAACTGTAAAGTAGCAAGACAGCAACTGACGAGGGTCCAACATGGGCACGAGTGTGTGTCCCACAGCAGGGGCGGCCCAAGGGGGGTGCGGGGCCATGTGCGGAGACTCGGTGCGGGGCCTCATTTGCATAAGTGGCCTCATTTGCATAAATATTTGCATAATGTTACCATACACTAACTTTTAGTAAACATGCCTCTTCATGAGTGTATGGATAAAAAAAGACAAAGATTTCTACATTACTATAATCCAGTGCCAACCGCCAGGCACATTAGGAACTACTACAAACACTGCCCATTTAGAACCCATAGCAAAACCGCCGTATCCTAACAGCACTACCAGGATTCACAAAGCGCCAAACCCTACCTATTAAAAGACAACACTGCAAATATTAAACCAATACATTTCAGAGAATAACAATACATGACCTACTGGGGAAAGAGAACAAGTGACAATGTCAAATAGGAATTACATAAACAGAATACCTCAGCTCAGTTACACATGCAGAACATAGACTATCACCAAACAAGGAATCACAATTTAAAAACAGGAAGACAATAATTAAACTGGGAACCCTAAAAGTCAAACTTGGAATGTACAACAACAATGTAGAAATAAAACCATAAATTAATTTCCTCTTGTACTAAACAAAGCACAGACATTAATGATGCACATTTCCCAGAGCTGACATATTCCAGTTAATAAATTCAAAATAAAGAGATATCTTTGTACCTTTTGTGCATTTTTTTTTTCAGTTGCAATTGTTCCAGCCACTTTCTTCTGGTATGTGTCTTCTGCTATCTCTCCATCGTCTGCTGTCCATTTGTCCTTTCTTCTCTTCTAGTTTTTTTCCATTCTCTCTCTACATCTGCTTTAACATAATAATCTTTCTCCTTTTGCTCTTTCCTCATTCCTATTTCATCCACTCAAATTTTACCCCTCCATCCTCAATCCCCACTTAGTCTCCCAATACCCGGCCAATTGTACATTTTTCTTCCCTCCCACACAAAATATTTTTCCTCTCTCCATTTCATTCTCCCAGCCCCATCCCCTTCTAATCTCCCCCAACATCAGCTCCCTTTTAGTTCCAGCCCCACCCAGTATCCGCTCCCTTCTAGTCCCCACATCAGCCCATTTCCAGTCCTGGCCCCTCATCAGTCCATTTCCAGTCCTAGCTCCCCCATCCATTTCCAGTCCTATCCGAGTCCCTTCATCAGCTCATTTCCAATACCAGCCTCCCATCAGCCCATTTCTAGTCCTTTCCTAGCCCCACCATCAGCCCATGTCAAATCCTAGCTCCCCTCCACTCAGCCCATCTCTAAAACCAAGCCCCCCATGAGCCTACTTCCAGTTCTAGCCCCTCCATGAGTCCATTTCAATCCAAGCCCCCACCACAGCCCATTTCCAATCTTAGCTCCCCCCAACACCCAATTCTCAGTTCTATCCTAGCCCATCCATCAGCCCAGTTCCTGTCCTAGCTCCCTCCCCTAAGAGCCCATTCCAAGCCCCCCTTCCCATCAGCTATTTGCAGTTCAAGCCCCCTTCGACTCAGCCCATTTCCATTCCAAGTCCCCCTCCCCATCAGCTATTTGCAGTTCAAGCCCCCCACTTCCCCTCAGCCCATTTCCATTCCAAGCCCCATCCCCAACAGCTATTTGCAGTTCAAGCCCCCTTCCACTCAGCCCATTACCAGTCCTAGCCCCCCCATAGCCCACTCCCAATCCCACTAGCCCATTTCCAGTCCTAATCCCCCATCACCCAATTTTCAGTTTAAGCCCCCCCATAGCCCATTACCAGTCCTAACCTCCCCATCAGCCCACTCCCAGTCCTAATCCCCCATCACTCAATTTTTAGTTTAAGCCCTCCCATAGCCCATTACCAGTCTTAACCCCCCCATCAACCCACTTTCAGTCCTAATCCCACCAGCCCATTTCCAGTCCTAATCCCCCATCACCCAATTTTTAGTTTAAGCCCCGCCAGCGCCCATCACCACTCCTAACCCCTCCCCAGCGCCCATCACCACTCCTAACCCCCCCAGCCCAGCACCCAGCACCACTCCTAACCCCCCCAGCCAGCCCAGTGCCCATCACCACTCCTAACCCCCCCCAGCCAGCCCAGTGCCCATCACCACTCCTACCCCCCCCCAGCCAGCCCAGTGCCCATCACCACTCCCTACCCCCCCCAGCCAGCCCAGTGTCCATCACCACTCCTAACCCCCCCCAGCCAGCCCAGCCCATCACGACTCCTAACACCCCCCCCGCCCAGCCCAGCCCATCACAACTCCTAACCCCCCCCCCAGCCCAGCCCAGCCCATCACAACTCCTAACCCACCCAGCCCAGCACTACTCCTAACACCCCCCCCAGCCCAGCACCACTCTTAACCCGCCCAGCACAGCACCACTCCTAGCCCAGCCCAGCACCACTCTTAACCCCCCCCAGCCCAGCCCAGCACCACTCCTAACCCCCCCACCCAGCCCAGCACAGCACCACTCCTAACCCCCCCCACCCAGCCCAGCACCACTCCTAACCCCCCCACCCAGCCCAGCCCAGCACAGCACCACTCCTAACCCCCCCCCAGCCCAGCACCATTCTTAACCCCCCCAGCCCAGCCCAGCCCAGCACAGCACCACTCCTAACCCCCCCCCCAGCCCAGCACAGCACCGCACCACTCCTAACCCCCCCCCAGCCCAGCACAGCACCGCACCACTCCTAACCCCCCCCCCCCAGCCCAGCCCAGCCCAGCCCAGCCCAGCCCAGGGAAAGTTAAAAAAATGAAAGAACCTGTCTCCTGCCGATGTCGGGGCCGCCGCGGCAGAATCGAGCGTGCCGCGGGGCCCCCCTGTACCCGGCACAGCCTCTTCTCCCCGTAGCAGCTCTCTCTTCTGAGCTGCAGTCAACGCGCCGGCTTGCAGAGCGCGAGGGAAGAGTTTTTCCCTCGCTGCTCTGTTAAGCCCGCGGGGGCTGATGGGAAGTTCCCAGCAGCCCCCGCGGGCTTAACAGAGTCGCGAAAGGGAAACTCTTCCCTCGCGCTCTGCAAGGCGGCGCGTTGACTGCAGCTCCACCGTGAGAGCTGCTACGGGGCGAAGAGGCTGTGCCGGGTCCAGGGGGGCCCCGCGGCACGCTCGCTTCTGCCGCGGCAGCCCCGACATCGGCAGGAGACAGGTTCTTTCATTTTTTTTTTATTTTACTTTTACAAAAGAATGTTTTTTGCGCGGGGCCCCCTGAAACGCGGGGCCCTGTGCAAAAAACATTCTCGCTCAATGGACGGGCCGGCCCTGTCCCACAGTGTCACAGGGGATATTATCCAGCAGGTATCCCCAAGGGCACATAACATTGGCAGGCAGTGCGGGGGGGGGGGGGGGGAAGCATGCATGTCCATGTAGGCACCCCTACCCGAGAACCCACACCATAGGCAGCTGCCTACCGGCATACTGGACGGCCTGGGACTGTGCAGCATCAGCACCACCGGCATAATGGCATGGCAGTATGGTGGCGGAAGGGTGCTGGTGGTGGAGGAGGCAGTGGCATCTGCTCACAGCAGACCATGGCCTAGCCCCATTTAGGTGGGTGCCGTGCACTGCAACAGACAGGGTCTGTCTGACGAACAGTCATGGTATCCCCAGGGAATGAACTGTCAATGTGGCAACAGTGTGGTGCAGTATGCACAGCCAGTGTGTTTATGAGCAGAATGTCACAAGTTCAAGTCCCAGCTGTGGCTCCTGCCAACCCTGTCCCCATATTTTACCCAGTACTAAACCATGGTAATAAAGACAGAACCTTTATTGCAGATAACCTAAATATTCCTGAAACACCTATATTTGACCCTACAAAGCACAGACACCATAAACATGTGCAATACCTAGAGCAGAGTTTCCCAACTGCAGTCCTGGAGGGCCAAACACCATTCAGGTTTCATGCTGTCCCTAATAAATATGCCTGTGCTGCATTTGTATGCGCCGCCCCCATGGTATTCAAATGTATCTCATGCATATTCATTAGGGACAGCATGAAAACCCGAACAGTGTTTGGCCCACCAGGACCGGAGTTAGGAACCTCTGCCCTAGAGCAGCGGCCAACAGGGGCATAAACACCCACACCCACAGGCTCCACTATCCAAAGCCTCATGGAGAGTCAGGCTGTTGGGCCCTGCGCGCAGCAGCATCTCCCAATACTAGCACTTGCATACCTTAGCAATGCCGCCCTATACTTGGGGATACGTTTCACATATATCAAAACGTTGCTATGATTAACGGCAGATAACAATTCCTAAGTTAAACACAATTTGCTGATAGAGCTGCATCATAGCAACCTTTCTGATATCTGTGGAGTGTGTTTCAGTTTTGGTTTCTGACAGTGTTTACCACCCCGGGGAGTGACCCAAACAGTATTGTGTACCATAGCCATGCCTGCACTGTGCTCAGGACTGGTGTGGTGGCCAGGGCTGCTAAAAGCCTCTATATTTGCACAATGCTGGCATAGGTGTGGGAGTGTGTGTCTGTCTATCCAGTGTGTTGTGGCTGCCTACACCTTACTCAGCCCACACTGCTTGCACTGTTTCCAGTGTTAGCCTGCCAATGTGCGTAATGAGGAGCAAGGTACTGTGGGTATGGCCCGGACAGGGTGGCCTGGGCAGGATGTATCTGCATAGGGCATAGGGCAATGGCTGGGAAATTGTAGTGCCTGGCCACCACCTGTACGGACAGGGTGGCCACAGCATGTCCTGCTGGGAGGTCACTCTCACCCTGACTGAGCAGTGACCACGGCATGGCTAGGTTCCCCCATAGTGCTATGTTGTATTTCTCTCAAGTGATATTTATGGATTCTCTTTTCTGGTGTTTGATCACTGACTTATCTGTTTGGTGTGTGTGTGCACTTGCGTCCCAGTTTTGGGTGCACACATCTCCTCCAGGAACATGCACTATGGACTAGCCAGCAGACTGTCTGCAGTTAGTATGTGTATGGGTAGAACGCCTTGCAGGGTGCAGTGGCTGGAGACTCACTGTGCTTGCTGCTGGAGAATGTCAGATAGTGGTGGGGGGCAGCTGAGCATTTCTAGGTCTACTGTCTGTCTGCCATTGCCTTATGGATGCATACAGATCTGCATTGACTGCCCTGTAGGGTGCCCGTTTCCCAGCAGGATAGGGGTTGTTGGTCCCCTCTACTGCCACCATTGCAGGGATAGCATAACATAAGAACATAAGATATGCCATACTGGGTCAGACCAAGGTCCATCAAGCCCAGTATCCTGTTTCCAACAATGGCCAATCTAGATCGTACGTACCTAGACACAGGTTGTAGAGTGTGGATCTGTTGGTGGGAGATCCTGTCCCTGACCCAGAGGGTGGGTTGGATGGTGCTACATAATCCGCCTATGGATCCAAATACCCCCCCCTTCACTTAAATCATGTGACCATGGCACCCACACAGGATATGCACTTTTCTGGGTGCATCATAGTCCACAAGGGCTAAACGTGACTGGGAAATATGGATGGACACAGGTGTATCCTAGATGTGTCTGCAAGGACTACCTATCACACACTGGCACTGATAGCGACCTGCAGTATAGCCTATCTCAGTTAAGCCAGGTGCTGACGACCAGGTGCTAGGCACCCCACTTCGCCCTCAAGGTGAGCACAGTACCCGCACAA
This sequence comes from Ichthyophis bannanicus, assembly GCA_033557465.1. NCBI lineage: Eukaryota > Metazoa > Chordata > Amphibia > Gymnophiona > Ichthyophiidae > Ichthyophis > Ichthyophis bannanicus. The sequence goes on along the minus strand of CM066031.1, from coordinate 884,645,890 downwards.
TGTGATGGTCTGTAGCTACTCTGTGCCAGTAACACACACGGTCAGTTCCCCCTACCAGGCCGAGGTGCTGTGGGGGTGCATACCCCATCTTGTGATCATCTGTAGACTGCTGATCTGCATGTGCAGTGCATCATGGGTACGGTTGGGTTAACCCTATCCTGGTAACCACAGCAGACAGTTTGTGTGGTGACCTGCAGTGCTTCTGTAGCCAGCCAGGGCTTTGTTAGTAGCTATAGAGATGTAGCCCACTGGTTACTTCACTGACTGTGGCGGAAGAAGTCATGGGTTTAATCCCACAGTGGTGTTATTTGATAGGGCTGTCTGAGGCATTTTCTTTTTTAATTTAAATTAGTGCTGCCAGCAAAAACACCCTCACAGTGCTGTAACCTTAAGGTGCCTCATAAGGCGCCCTATAAAGCGCCCTATAAGGCGCCCTATAGGGAACATTATAAGGTGCCTTGGTGGACAGTGCACTTTATAATGTGCCCTCTGGAGTGCCTTATAGGGCGCCTTATGCGGCACCTTAGGTTACGGCACTGTGAGGGTGTGTTTGCTGGCAGCACTAATTTAAATTAAAAAAGAAAATGCCTCAGACAGCACTGATTTAAAGTAAAGGGTAAAGCCTCCAACAGCCTTACTCATTAAGCCCACTGGAGATCAAACTCATGACCCCTGTTTCAGCAGTCATTGTATTAACCAGTGTGCTACACCTCTGTTGCTGAGTTTACTGGTCAGCGTGCCTATTTAAGGCTAACGCACGTTAACGTGCCACAGCTCCCTCTATCGCGCGATAACGGACTTTATTGCATGATAACCCGAAATGCTATCTTAAGACCGGAACACCCACTACCTTATATGGCATTCGTCACAGTAAGACTGCAACTAATGCCGGTAACATTAAGACGGTTTAGTAAACATACCCCTTAGTCTTAAACGGATTACACTGTAGCTTCATTGCATGTCCACTAGTCTTTCTACTTTTTAATGGTGTAAATAATCAATCTACGTTTACCTGTTCCACTCATTAATTTATAGACCTCTATCATATCTCCCTTCAGCCGTCTGTTTTCCAGGTTGAAGAGCCCTAATCTTTTAAGCCTTTCTTCATAGGGGTATCCTTCCATCCCCTTTACCATTTTGGTGGCTCTTCTCTGTACATTTTCTCATTCCGATATATCCTTTTTAAAATACGATGACCAGAATTGCACACAATAGTCAAGGTGCAGTCGCACCATGGAATGATACAGAGGCAGGACCGTACCTAGCCCTGTGCGAGCGGTGCAGCCGCACAGGGCGCAAAGGCTTAAGGGGCGCATTTTAGCTGTCTGCTGTTGCCTGCCGCCGCCACTTTTTCTTATTTCAGCGGTGGCAGGCAATGGAAGACAGCTAAAATGCGCCCCTTAAGCCTTCTTGCCAGTATGCTAAGCAGGGAGGGACAGATCTGCAAGAGCAGGGAGGGACAGATCTGCTTAGCATGCTGGCGACTTGCACATCGGGTGCGCCTCTTCTCTCCCGCTGCGGGGAGGGGGGGGGCGTGCGCCCGATGTGCAAGTCACACAGTGTACGATTTACACTTGGTACGGCCCTGTACAGAGGCATTATAATATCCTTTGTTTTATTCTCCATTCCTTTCCTTATGATTCCTAGCATTTATTTGCCTTCTTGGCCACCGCTACACACTGGGTGGAGGATTTCAACATGTTATCCACAATGATGCCTAAAGTTTTTTCCTGGGTGGTGGTTCCTAATGTGGAACTTTGCATCATGTAACTATAGTTTGGGTTGTTCTTTCCTAGGTGTATAACTTTGTACTTATCCACATTAAATTTCATCTGCCATTTGAATGTCCAGTCTTTCAATTTATCTAGGTCCTCTTGCGATTTTTCACAATCCTCATGGGTTTTAACAACTTTGAATAATTTTGTGTAATCTGAAAATTTGATTACCTCACTCGTTATTCCATTTGCAGGTCATTTATGAATATGTTAAAAAGCAGCGGACCCAGCACAGATTCCACTATTCACCTTTCTCCATTAGGAAAATTGGCCATTTAACCCTACCCTCTGTTTTCTATCTTTTAACCAGTTCCTGATCCACAATAGTACACTGCCTCCTAAACCATGACTTTTTAATTTCTCCAAGACTCTCTCATGAGGGACCTTGTGAAAGGCTTTCTGAAAATCCACATACACTATTTGGGCTGGCTCACCTTTGTCTACCTGTTTATTCACACCTTCAAAAAAATAAAACAGAATAGTAAGACAAGATCTTCCTTGGCTAAAGCCATGTTGGCTTTCTTCCATTAAACCATGACTATCTACATGTTCAGTAATTTTGTTCTTTATAATGGTTTATACCATTTTGCCCATACTGACATCAGGCTCACTGGTCTGTAGTTTCTTGGATCACCCCTGGAACCCTTTTTTAAAATTGGCATTACATTGGCCATTCTCCAATCTTCAGGTATTACAGATGACTTTAATGATAGTTCACAGACTACTAATAGTAGATCTGCAATCTCATATTTCAGTTTTTTCAGCACACTTGGATGTGTATCATCCAGTCCAGGTGATTTGCTACTGTTTGGGTTATCAAATAGTTGTAATACTTCTTCCCGATTTATCAATATTTCTTTCAATTCTTTCAATTCACCTTTAAATACCATTTCAATAATGGGTAATTTCCCTACATCTTCTTTAGTAAAGATCGAAGCAAAGAATTCATTCAATCTCTCCGCTATGGCCTTGTCTCCTCTTAGTGCCCCTTTTACCCCTCTATCATCTTGAGAACCAAGAGACCAGCGTTTGATTTCCACTAGCACTCCTTGTGCCCTTGGGCAAGTCATTTAACCCTCCATTGCCTCATAAAAATCCAAGTTATCAAAGGGGTATGTTTATTAAACTGTCTTGATGTTCCTGGCGCTAGCTCCAGCGATAATGTGAAGAATGCCATGTAAGGAGTGGGTGTTTCTGTCCTAAGGTAGCAAGAATCGGTATCGCACGATAGTGAGCGCTGTGGCACGTTAATGAGAGTTAACCCTAAGTTATTGCCAGCGCAGTGTCAGAAGGACTAAAAATGTAGCCCACTGGTTATGGCAATGACTGTGGAGGCAGTAGGCATGGATTTGATTCTGCAGTGGGTTTATATAAGAAGGCTGTCTGAGGCATTACTCTTTAATTTAAACCAGTGCTGTCTGAGGCATTTTCTTTTTTAATTTAAAGTAGTGCTGCAGGCAAAAACACCCTCACAGTGCCGTAACCTAAGGTGCCGCATAAGGCGCCCTATAAGGCACTCCAGAGGGCACATTATGAAGTGCACTGTCCGCCAAGGCACCTTATAATGTTCCCTATAGGGTGCCTTATATGGCGCTTTATAGGGCGCTTTATAGGGCGCCTTATGAGGCACCTTAAGGTTGCAGCACCGTGAGGGTGTTTTTGCTGGCAGCACTAATTTAAATTAAAAAAGGAAATGCCTCAGACAGCCTTCTTACATAACCCCACTGCAGAATTGAACCTACGACCTCTGCCTCCCCAGTCAGTGAAGTAACCAGTGGGCTACATCTCTATAGCTACTAACAGACCCCTGGCTGACTACAGAAAGACTTCAGGCCACCACACAAACTGTCTGCTATGGTTACCAGGATAGGGTAAACCCACCCATACCCATGATGCACTGCACATGCAGATCAGCAGTCTACAGATGATCACAAGTTGGAGTATGCACCCCCACAGCACCTTGGCCTGGTAGGGGGAACTGACTGTGTGTGTTACTGGCACAGGGTAGCTACAGACTGTCACATGGTGCGGGTACTGTGCTCACCCTGAGGGCGAGGTGGGGCGCCCAGCACCAGGTCCGCAGCACCTGGCTTAGCTGAGATAGGCTATGCTGCAGGTTGCCAACAGTGCCAGTGTGTGATAGGTAGTCCTTACAAATGCAGCTAGGATATGCCTGTGTCCATCTTTATTTCCCAGTCACGTTTAGCCCTTGTGGGCTATGATGCATCCAGAATAGTGCATATCCTGTGTGGGTATCATGGTCACATGATTAAAATGAAGGGGGGTGTTTGGACCCATAGGTGGATTAGGCAGCACCACCCAAACTGCCCTCTGGGGCTCAGGGTGGGGGACAGGATCTCCCACCAACAGATCCACATTCTATATCCCTGCAATGGTGGCATTAGAAGGGAACATCAACCCCAGTCCTACTGGGGAACAGGCACCCTACAGCGCAATCAATGCAGATCTGTACACATCCATAAGGCAATGGCAGACAGACAGTAGGCCTGGAAATGCTCAGCTGCCCCCCACAACTATCTGACATTCTCCAGCAGCGAGCACATAAGAACATAAGATATGCCATACTGGGTCAGACCGAGGTCCATCAAGCCCAGTATCCTGTTTCCAACAGTGGCCAATCTAGGTCATACGTACCTAGCAATATCCCCAAAAGACACAGGTTCCACAATGCTTGTACTGGGTCAAGCATTGATTATCCTGGGTCCCTTTTTAATAGTGGTTTATGGACCTTTCCTCCAGGAACTTGTCCAAACCTTTTTTAAACCCAGCTACACTAACAGCCCTTACTACATCCTCCGGTAACAAATTCCATAGTTTGATTACACGTTGAGTGAAAAAATATTTTCTCTTATTTGTCTTAAATAGTTTACCTTGTAGCTTCATTGCATGAAGCACAGTGAGTCTCCAGCCACTGCACCCTGCAAGGTGTTCCAGCCAAACACACACTAACTGCAGACAGTCTGCTAGCTAGTCCATAGTGCATGTTCCTGGAGGAGATGTGTACACCCAAAACTGGGATGTGAGTACACACACCAAGCAGATAAGTCAGTGATTGGACCCCAGAAAAGAGAACCCATAAATATCACTTGAGAAAAATACAATATAGCATTATGGGAGAACCTAGCCATGCCATGGTCACTGTCAGTCAGGGTGAGAGTGACCTCCCAACAGGACATGCTGTGGCCACCCTGTCCATGCAGGTGGTGGCCAGGCACTACAATGTCCCAGCCATTGCCCTATGCCCTGTGCAGATGCATCCTGCCAGGCCACCCTGCAGATGCATCCTGCCCAGGCCTGCCCAGATGCATCCTGCCCAGGCCACCCTGTCCAGGCCATACCCACAGTACCTTGCTCCTCATTATGCACATTGGCAGGCTAACACTGGAAACAGTGCAAGCAGTGTGGGCTGAGTAAGGTGTAGGTAGCCACAACACACTGGATAGACAGACACACACTCCCACACCTATGCCAGCATTGTGCAAATATAGAGGCTTTTGGCAGCCCTGGCCACCACACCAGTCCTGGGCACAGTGCAGGCATGGCTATGGTATGCAATACTGTTGGGGTCACTCCCTGGGGTGGTAAACACTGTCAGAAACCAAAACTGAAACATACTCCACAGATATCAGAAAGGTTACTATGATGCAGCTCTATCAGCAAATTGTGCTTAACTTAGGAATTGTCATCTGCCATTAAGCATAGCAACCTTTTGATATATGTGTAACGTATTCCCAAGTTTAGGGCAGCATTGCTAAGGTATGCAAGTGCTAGTATTGGGAGATGCTGCTGCACGCAGGACCCAACAGCCTGACTGTCCATGAGGCTTTGGATAGTGGAGCCTGTGGGTGTAGGTGTTTATGCCCCTGTTGGCTGCTGCTCTAGGGCAGAGGTTCCCAACTCTGGTCCTGGTGGGCCAAACACTGTTTTTTCATGTTGTCCCTAATGAATATGCATGAGATACATTTGCATACAATGGGGGCAGCACATACTAATACAGCACAGACATATTTATTAGGGACAGCATGAAACCTGAATGGTGTTTGGCCCTCCAGGACTGCAGTTTATTTATTTATTTAACATTATTTCTATACCGCCTTATCCTACAATCAAGGCGGTGTAACAACAATACAATCAAAAGTAGTGGAGGTGTAATTCATGCAGTGAAAGAAATGTTATGAATTGCATGTGAGGGAAAGTGTGTTAGATTAGGTAGAACTATGTACATTGTGCGCTATGGTACAGTATGGGCTATAATTTGGGAAACTCTGCTCTAGGGAGTGCACATTTTATGGTGTTTGTGCTCTGTAGGGTAAAATATAGGAGTTTCCGGCATGTTTATTTTATCTGCAATAAAGGTTCCGTCTTTAATTACCACGGTTTAGTACTGGGTAAAATATGGGGAAAGGGTTGGCAGGAGGTTGACCTTCTGCTCCTGAATACGCTCGCTGTGTATATTGCACCACACTGTTGCCACAGGGACAGTTCATTCCCTGGGTATTCCATGACTGTTCGTCAGACAGACCCTGTCTGTTGCATTGCACGTCACCCACCTAAATGGGGCTAGGCCATGGTCTGCTGTGGGCAGATGCCACTGCCCCCTCAGCCACCAGCATCCCTCCGCCACCATGCTGCCATGCCATTATGCCGGTGGTGCTGGCAGTGCGCAGTCACAGGCCATCCAGTATGCCGGTTGGCAGCTGCCTATGGTGTGGGTTCTCGGTTAGGGGTGCCTACATGGACATGTGCACTTCCCCCCCCCCCCCCCCGCACCGCCTGCCAATGTTATGTGCCCTTGGGGGTACCTGCTGGGTAATATCCCCTGTGACACTGTGGGACACACACTCATGCCCATGTTGGACCCTCGTCAGTTGCTGTCTTGCTGCTTTACAGTTTCGGCATTCCTATGTGCCACCTAGGCATCTGCCTAGCCCGCACTGTGCCCCAGCTGTGCCCCAGCTGGACCACAGCATGTGCCGCCTGCAGCCCCCTGTATCCCATTTACAGCATCAATACAGTTGCCCTTTCCTACGTGCCCACTATGCTGTTGCTGCACATGTACACGCCATAACAAACCTGCCCAATCTAAACGACAGAAACCCTGATCAGTGCTATTTCAATGTGGGATCATTCACTTTGTAGGGGGACAGAGCATAGACCCTTCCAAATATGATATCTTCATTTATACGCTTTGTCAGTAGTGTTGCTTTTTGTTTATCATTAATATCACTATTGGCCAGCTTGGTTATTGGAATTTTAGATGTGGTTCTGGTCCTTTTATATGTTTATTTGCCTTTTTGGTCCCTGCAGATGTATCACAACTATCACTTTTCTGGGTTTCCCTGCCTTTGGTGCACATTGCTGACTGAAATGGTTTCTCTCTCCTGCAAATGTGCCTCTAGCGTGAGGTTTTCACTGGCGCTTATTTTCAGACCCTAATTTCCCCGCCAACTCTCCGCCCATTGACCCTTTCTCTCCGCCCTCTGGGAAGCCTTACTCCACCCTTCAGGCCCGGATTTCACAGCATTAGTGTGCCTTAATGCCGCCACTGCGTTATCGCGCGATAAGTGACGTTATCGCATGTTAACATTTTGCGCGATAACGTCACTTATCGTGCGTTAATACCACCACTGCGACGTTAAGCCGGTTTAGTAAACATACCCCAAAGTCTCTGTTTATTCTACATTACCAAGTTTAAGTTGCAATGTAAACTGCTTTGACTTAAATGATAAAGAGGCATAAAAAACCTATAAAATAAATAAATGCTACTATTCACATGTGGGAATGCTTCTAAAATAACCCCCATAGGAGCCTATTTGTCTTCATAAAATACTAATACAAATTTTGCAGGAATTACAGGGAAAACAGACCCACTGACATTTACACATGTTTGAGAGCAGATCTAATGAACACACATAGAGTATGGGGGAAAGCATGCATTTTATAAAATACATGTGCATATGGTGATCTCTCCCACAGTCCACTCAAACGTGGCCCCAGAACATGCCTACATTACAGTCACATACAGGTACATCCATAAATAAGGATTCAGTATGTTTTTACGTATCTATAATTATGTTAAGTGACTTGGCCTTAGGCAAGTCACTTAGCCCTCCATTGTCTCAGGTACAAACTTAGATTGTAAGTTGTCTGGGGACAGGGAAATGCATACTGTACCTGAATGTAGCTTATCTTACATGGAGTGGAGGAGTGGCCTAGTGGTTGGGGCAAGGTATTTCAGGTCAGGGGTTCAAATCCCACTAGAGGACAACAACCTTGGGCCAGAAGGACTGGGGTTTCTAGTCCCACAGGTGCTTCTTGTGGTCTTGTGCAAGCCACTTAACCCTCCATAGCCCATGTTCCCTGTAAAAATAGTTATCTCCAAGTTATAATGCCCTGTTCAATGTAATTTCAGTTTGTTCAATGTAAACCACACTGATGCAGAATAGCATGGTATATAAGAGAATATAAATAAATCTTGAACTACAACTGGAAAGGTGTGACCTAAATACTAATAATATCTATAATTATATTTTGGAAACTTTTTAAATTAAGTTTGTCGCCCTGTAATATATTGATGTGTAAGTTTGTTGATCTTAAATATCCACAATATAGTCCTGTTGAGTGAAATATTGCTCTTTTTGGGTATCTCTCATATTTTACTTTTGTGTTTTGTTTTGATGGGTATATTTTTTCATATATATATGGCATATAGACAATATATATATTTTGACATATATATATGGCATATAGACAATGTATAGATATATAGATTTATATTTACATACACTCATACACACACACACACACACACACACACACACGCACATATATGTATATCTATCTTCATAGATAGATATAAATTTACAGATAATGTGCTGCTGCTGTTGGTGTTTATTTAAGATATAAAATACAAAATATCCTACATAATTAAAACAATAATATATGGCTCATATAAACATAAAACTTGATACAATTATTTTATCTGCACAATCCTCAGCACTAATATCATTTAATGTTTCGAGTCACTGTACATAGGGGCAATCTGCTAAGGAAGTATCCTTTAGTGCGTGATACTGATAATAGTGATCATAGCATGATCGCCTTTGATTTAATTAGTGGAGGAGGGATAGTAAGGAAATCCACAGTACTACCTTTTAACTTTCGATAAAATGAGGAAAACAGTTAAGAAAAAACTAAAAGGAGCAGTTGCAAAGGTTAAAGACGTACATCAAGCTTGGGTGTTGTTGAAAAATACTATCTTGGAAGCCCAGAACAGCTGTATTCCACGCTTTAAGAAAAGTGGAAGGAAGTCCAAAAAACTGCCAGCATGGTTTAAAGGTGAGGTCAGAGAGGCTGTTATTGCCAAAAAAGCGTCTTTCAGGAAATGGAAAAAAGAGCCAAACGACGAAACCTGGAAACAGCACAAGCACTGGCAAGTCAAATGCAAGGCATTGATAAGGCAGGCAAAGGGAGAATTTGAGAAGAAGCTTGCTGCGGAAGCAAAAATGCGAAATAAAGACCTTTTCAAGTACATTCGTAGCAAAAAACCTGTGAGAGAGTCAGTTGGTCCATTAGATGATAAAGGGGTTAAAGGAGCACTAAGAGGCGACAAGGCGATAGCGGAAAGACTGAATGAATTCTTTGCTTCGGTCTTTACTGAGGAAGATGTAGGGATGTTACCCATGACTGAAGTGGTATTTAAAGGTGCGGAAGAATTGAAGGAAATATCGATACATCGGGAAGATGTATTACAACTATTAGATAAACTGAAGAGTAGCAAATCACCTGGGCTGGATGGTATACATCCAAGGGTGTTGAAAGAACTGATCTATCCCTTTTCAGAAAGGCACTCAAATCCCACCTCTTCCCCCAATATTACTTGACCAACTAACCAATCTTAATCACTACCCAAACTAAGAACAAATCCTGTTATGTATATTTGTAAATACTCTTGTAAATACTCTTGTAAATAGTTGCAGTAATGACGTCCCATGTTTTATCCAAGTTCTCTGACCTTGTTCTCTGTAAAACCTAACAGTTTGTTGTTATGGTATGTTGTTATATTGTGAACCGCGCTGATTCTGAATAGAGCGGTATATAAGAGCCTGTAATAAATAAATAATAAAATAATAAAATATGAGATTGCAGACCTGCTATTAGTAATCTGTGAACTATCATTAAAATCATCTCTAATACTTGAAGATTGGAGGATCGCCAATGTAACACCAATTTTTAAAAAGGGTTCCAGGGGTGATCCGGGAAACTACAGACCGGTGAGCCTGACATCAGTACCAGGAAAAATGGTAGAGACATCATAAAGAATAAAATTACTCAGCATGTAGATAGTCATGACCTAATGGGAGACAGCCAACATGGCTTTAGACAAGGAAGATCTTGTCTTACTAATCTGTTATGTTTTTTTTAAGGAGTGAATAAACAGGTGGACAAAGGTGAGTCGGTTGATATTGTGTATCTGGACTTTCAGAAAGCCTTTGACAAGGTCCCTCATCAGAGACTTTTGGCAAAACTAAAGAGTCATGGGATAGGAGGCAGTGTACTATTGTGGATCAGGAACTGGTTAAAATATAGAAAGCAGAGGGTAGGGCTAAATGGCCAATTTTCCCAATGGAAAAAGACAAATAGTGGTGTACCCCAGGGATCTGTGCTGGGTCCGCTGCTTTTTGACATATTCATAAATGACCTGGAAAGTGGAATAACGAGTGAGGTTATCAAATTTGCAGATGACACAAAACTATTTATAGTTGCTAAAACCCAAGAGGATTGTGGAAAATTGCAAGAGGATCTTGATAAATTGGAAGACTGGGCATCAAAATGGCAGATGAAATTTAATGTGGACAAGTGCAAGGTTATGCACCTAGGGAAGAACAACCCAAACTATGGTTACACGAATGCAAGGTTCCACATTAGGAACCACCACCCAGGAAAAAGATTTAGGCGTCATTGTGGATAGCATGTTAAAACCCTCGGCCCAGTGTGCAGCGGCGGCCAAGAGAGCAAATAGAATGCTAGGTATGATAAGGAAAGGAATGGAAAATAAAACAAAAGATATTATAATGCCTCTATATCGTTCCATGGTGAGACCGCATCTTGAATATTGTGTGCAATTCTGGTCGCCGTATCTTAAAAAGGATATAGTGATTTTAGAAAAGGTTCAGAGAAGAGCCACCAAAATGGTAAAGGGGATGGAAGGATACTCCTATGAAGAAAGGCTAAAAAGGTTAGGGCTCTTTGACCTGGAAAAGAGACGGCTGAGGGGAGATATGATAGAAGTCTATAAATTAATGAACGGAGTGGAACGGGTAAACGTAGATCGATTGTTTACCTTATCAGAATATAGAAAGACTAGGGGACATGCAATGAAGCTACAGGGTAAACTATTTAAGACTAATAAAAGAAAATATTTTTTCACTCAACGTGTAATCAAACTCTGGAATTTGTTACCGGAGGATGTAGTAAAGGCTGTTAGTGTAGCTGGGTTTAAAAAAGGTTTGGACAAGTTCCTGGAGGAAATGTCCATAAACCATTATTAAGAAGGGACCCAAGATATCAATGCTTGACCCAGTACAAGCATTGTGGAACCTGTGTCTCTTGGGGAAACTGCTAGGTACATATGACCTAGATTGGCCACTGTTGGAAACAGAATACTGGGCTTGATGGACCTTGGTCTGACCCAGTATGGCATATCTTATGTTCTTATATGTTCTTAAATTAGCATTGGAGGGGGGGGGGGGCAGACCCAAGCTGACTGATGGGGGGCATTCCAGATATGACCCCATGCAGTTAACATGATTTGGAGGATTCTGCAATGCTGTACGAGCACACACCCTTACCACGGGTGCACTAAGTGCACAACGCACGGTTAGTGCGAGTTAATGCCATCCATGCCATCCACATTGTGAAGTCAATGCCCTTTCTCTGTCCTGCCCGCGATCCAACCCACACAACGATGTTACTGTGGGATTTTACCACAGCAGCTGTTTTAGCATGTCATAATAGTTACCATGATTTCGTGCTAATCGCTTAGTGCAGGTGCATAGAAGCCATTGCTGTACTTTAGTAAACATGCCCCCTAATGCTTTGCAAACATCCACCTTTATTGTATTGGAAAATCAATTAATTATGTGCTAAAACGATAAGTGATAAATGATTGATAAGGATGATTTTAGGGAATAGCTATTTATTTGTTTAACCAGTTTTGTATACTACCTTATCCTTCAATCAAAGTAGTTAGCAACAAAAATTGTGGGTATACATTCAACAGGAGGGGAGGGTATGACAGGACATACATACAGACTATCTGCAATTAGTTCTCATTTGAGCGTGTGGGTTGTCGGTGGGTCATAAGTGGCAGAATTCTGGTGCTTGACAATTTATGTTGCTTGTCCATAGCCACTTACTTGCTTTTCTTCAGTAATAGGGTGACTACTGTATAGTTACATAAAAAAACGATTTCATGAGCTGGATGTCAGAGGATTTTTTTTCTGAGCCTAAGAAATTCAAGATTAGCATAGGCATAGTAAATAAAATTAACAAGCATATACTTCATAATGCTTGAGATGTATTTAAATATGAAATGACATGGGCATCCCCCACAAATAGAACAATACTTAAGAATAGCTTATCTATAAATGTGGGAAGGATGCTTAAAGACTAGGTTTCAGCTTACATCTTACAAAGCTTACAAGTGCCAAGTAATCAAAGCTTATTATAGACTACATGCGTCACCTGGAAGTAAAAAGGGAACTAAAGAACTACAACGCACTAGACAATTATTATACACATATGGAAATATATCAATATTTCACTTTTTTATCACAGAGTAGAAAGCAAATAAGATGACTACTTTGCAATGCATGGGGGTGCATATTGCAATAGTTTTGCTATATGCTCATTGAAAAACAAAACGGAATAATTTAAACTGGTATTGCAAAGCACAAATACGGATATTAGTAGATAAAGGATAGTTGCATTAAGGACAAAGCAAAATAATCTACTGCAAAATAAAAAGAACCTACTTCTGGGGAGACACCTTCATTTCTCAACAGAAATGTATTTGTCGGTGATGACAAGGGCATTTGTTATAGATTGTGGTATTTAATTTAAACTGCCAATCATAGGCAAGTAGAAGGCTGGGTGGCTGGTGGGCGTGAAGATTGCCTGGTAACTTGCCTGCCTGATACGAAAGTTGTGGACCTCACATGCCACCTAGCATAAGGTTTTAGACAGCGTTGGGGAGGAGCCTGCTGTCTTGGTACATATTGGTACCGATGACATAGGAAAGTGTAGGAGGACGATTCTGGAAACCAAATATAGTTTCTTAAAGTAGAAAGTTAAAATCCAGAACTTCCAGGATAACATTCTCAGAAATGCTTCCTGTTCAATGAGCATCACCCTAGAGAAATGCAGAGTTCCGGAGTCTTAATGTGTGGAGAGACGCTGCAGGGAAGAGGGTTATAGATTTGTTAAGAAATGGCAACATTCTGGGAAAGGAGGGTGGGGCTTTTACGAAAGGACAAGCTCCACCTTAACCAGCGTAGAACCAGGCTGCTGGCATTAACCTTTAAAAAGGAGATAGAGCAGCTTTTAAACTAGACAATGGGGGAAAGCCGACAGTCGCCCAAGAGGGTATGGTTTAGAATAATGTATCTTCAAAGGATACCAGCAAAAAAGGAAAGTTATGGTCAGGATGACTCAAGACAATCTGCTGCCTTAGGCGAGAGATGAGATGGCACCCCACCTCAGCAGCCAAAATAGAAGGGCCTCCTCAGAGCTCTAGTCAGAGAACAGGGGGTCCCTTCACACAGGACACTGGTCAGGTGGTTGCCCCAAGAATAGATAAAGCAACGTATTTCCAGCCTATATAATGGTTTTACAACTTTGCAGTGATGTTTATATTCAGCAAAAAATGTAGAAGGTTAATTATGTACCTGGGAATCTAATATAAAACACAGACTCCTGACACTTCACACTGGACCAGCATGTTATTTAATGTAAACATATACTCTGCAAAGAACAAAGGAGATGCAAGGTGATAACACACCAAGGAGCAAAAAGAAAAAGCGAGAACCACAGCACAGTTAATAACGCCAAAATAAAATATATAATATCTGTGTTGTGGTTCTCTCTTTTTCTTTTTAAACATATAGGGGCATGTTTACTAAACTGCGGTAACGTTACAGACCACGTGTTATGTAACGTTAATAATCGTTAGGTAACGTTAATGCGCAGTATGTAACATTAACGCGCGTTAACGTTACCTATCGATCGTTAACGTTCCCGGCCGTGGTAAACACTGCAGAGGGTGGAGAGAAGGTGGGGGAAGGGGTCAGAGGGCGGGGAGTGGGTGGGGAGAGGCTCCCTGCACACTAACGCGCAGAACTGAAGGGCTGAATCCTACCGCAAATGAAAACCTGCTGTTAGATGCACATTTACAGACGAGAGTAACCATTTCAGTGTCAGCAATGTACAGCATAGACAGGGAGCCCAAGAAACGTGATAGTAGTGCTCCATTTCCAGCACCAGTATAGTGCCCAAGTATGAAAGGCCACTATGGCGATGGTGCAAGTGGGGCATAGGGGGCTGCAGGCAGGACATGTAGCGGGGGAAGCTGGGGCACAGGGTGGACTAGGCGGGCGCCTAGGTGGCACATAGAAACCGTAAATCAGCATGACAGCAGCTGACAAAGGCCAAACACAATCCATCTACATCTACCTGGTCCACCCAAGCTAACAGTTGCCAGGGCACTGACCTGACATACCCCCAGCCAACCCTCCCCCAAGCGGAAGGGGCAGACTATTGGTAGGCAGTGATGGGGGGGATGCGAGGATGCGCATGTATGCCCCATGCCCCAGACCTCGCTCCCTAGGTGACCACCTACCCACACAGTGGATGGCCTGGGACTGCGCACTACCAGCACCGACAGCATATGGTCATGTCAGCATGGCAGGGGGGGTGTGCCCTTGCTGGAGGGGGCAGTGGCACCTGCCTGCAGTGGACCTAGGCCATGCCCTGTACCAGTACGTGGTGTGCAGTGCAACATAAAAGGTCTGGCTGAGGAAATGTACAGGTAGCCCCAGGGACCACCATGCATCTGTGTCAACAGTGTGGTGCAGTACACCCAGCCAGTGTGTTCAGAAGCAGAGGGTCACAGCTTCAAACCCCAGCTGTGGTTTCTGAAGAGCATGTTCCTATGTTTTACCCAAGAATGCAGATACAACAGCAACATGTGCAAAGCCCAAAGCAGCGGCGAACAGAGGTGCAAACACTCACTCACACAGGCTACACAATCCAAAGATGCATGGAGAGTCAGGCTGTTGGACCCAGTATTGAGCTGCTGTTATCACCAGAGCACTACTACTACCTCCTGCACAGTTTAGCAATGTCGGCACTGTGATCAGGACCAGTGTGGCAGGCAGGGTTGCCAACCACCCCTAACTTTGTACAATGCGGCAATAGGAGTATGTGTGTGTATGTCTATCCATTGTTTTGTGGCTGCCCACACCTCACTGGGCCCACAATGTCCCACTGTTACCAGTGTTAGCCTGAATATGTGCATAATGAGGAGCAAGGTGTTGTGGGTATGGCCCGGACAGGGCGTATTGGCCAGGATGCACCTTCACAGGGTGTGGGGCAATGGCTGGGACACTGTAGTGCCCGACCACCACCTGCATGGATAGGGTGGCCACAGCATGGCATGCTGGAAGGGCACTCTCACCCTGACTGAGCAGTGACCATGGCATGTCAAGGTTCCCACATAGCGCTCTACATTATCTGCCTCCAGTGATACTTTTGTGTTCTCAGTGCTGGGGCCACAATCACTGAGATTGCTGGGCCGGCTTGGTGCACATAGTTCCTCTGTGAGCATGCACTATGGACTGGCTAGTGGATTGTCTGCAGTTAGAGTGTGCATGGTTGGAACACCTATACAGTGCTGTCTGCTGGTCATTGGCAGACAGTGGTGTGCAGCAGTTGTGGTTTTCCAGTGCTAACCCCATCATTGCTGCTGGTCTGCCACTGAACCAGCCACAGCTATGGTTCTGCCCCACCAACCCTGGAGGGCTGTCGTATACCAGCAGGATGGAGGTTGCTTTATGGGGGCATGGGCACCTGTCCCTTACCTACAAAAAAGGTGATATGATCCCTTTGGGGTATGTAGTGTATACCACTTTGACCTATACAGGCACTGCTACACAAACCTCATGCAAGTCTGGAAACCCCTCTACCCTAATAACAGGTGCCCATGTCAGCCAGACCCTAACATGGGGTACACACTAATCTGGGTGGTGTCTGGTCCCAGAGGACCACATGTGACTGCAGGATAAAGATGGACACCAAATTACCTTCAGCTGCACTGCAAGGATCATCTATCACACACTGGTAGTGATGGGGATGTACAGCAGGACCTATCTCTAGCACCACATGCACTGTGGACCTAGTGCTGGGCACCCATCCTATCCCTCAGGGAGAACACAGAACCTGCACAATGGCATGGTCTGTAGCTACACTGTGCCAGTATCACGCACTGTCAGTTCGTCTTTCCAAGCTGAGGTACCGGAGAGGTGCAGACCCCATTTGCTGATCAGCTGTAGACAGCTATTCAGCATGTGCATTGCATCATGGGTACTGGTGGGGTTACCCTATCCTGGCACTCAGAGAAGACAGTTTGTATGGTGAACTGCAGTCCTTCTGTACCCAGCCATTGCTGTGGCATACACCATGGAGGTATAGCTTACTGGTTAATACACTGCCATTCTTGGCAGTGTTCATGGGTTTAATTCCTCATTGTTCCCTCCTCTCATGCCTGTCCTACTCAAATAGTGGAAAACAACACCGCAAAAGCACAAATCACGCTGAACACAGAAAAACACAGTCACAGGCGTGAGAAAAACGGAAAGACAGAGTCCTTTATTAACCAAACGGCTGCCTTATGAGGCGCCTTGTAGCGCGCGTTAGTTTTGTAACATGCGTTAGCTGATATGGCTTGCTGTAGCGATGTACCGCCCATGCCTTTATATGGGCATCTGTACCTTTACCGCGGAACCTAACGCGAGTGACATTACCGCAGTTTAGTAAACATACCCCATAGTCTGCATCCAAAGAAATCCTTCTACCAACAATGGGTGCAGAGCAGAACTAAGACATTTCAATCAGAACTCATATACCAAAAATAATTTCTGATTCTGGTGTCATCTCAGTAACAGCAATATAAACCCTCACCAGTACTAGGCATATTGTGAAATAATACAAAACCTTACAAAAATTACTCAAGAGCTATAGAGAAAATCTACCGTACTATAACAGCATCAGCTTCCAAAACTCACAAAAGGGATCTGTCTAGAAAAGAGGAGCACTGCAAATATTGCAGTGGGCCATAGAACATCCATATATCTATTCAGAAAACCGAGCAAGCCAGATTATTACCTATCCCGACATAGAAACTCCATGCTTTCAGAATATCTGCCTCAGTCACACACTTAGAACACAGAAAGATCTTCACCAAACTAAAAATAGACATATATAAACAAAAATTAAACTAAAATCCCAAGAAGCCAGATTCTACATCAGTGGCATAGCCAGGAATGATTTTCTGGTGGGTCCTGGGGTTAATATGGGTAGGCGCAAAGCAATGCAAATGTTGACACTGCCTCCAGTTACTCTCTCACTCGACTGTTCTACTGCTGCTGATTTTGTGTCTTTCATGCCAGAATGGAGGAGCCGTGGCCCACCCTTAGCTACACTCCTGCATTCAGTACAACACCAGGGGAATAGAAAGAGATGCATGTGCCCGTGCACTGTGCAATATAAAGACAGAAGATGAAAATTCCAGAAACTGACATATTCCACTCACTAAATTGAAAACAAATTCTATTTTTCCGCCTTTGTTGACTGGTCATTTTATTCTCTTATCATGTTGATCTCAGTCTCTGGTTTATGCTTTCCTCTGTCATATCTTTTTTTTCCATTTAACTCTTTTTATTAATTTTAACAACCAAGCCAATATACAACCACATATCAACAATCCTCCCCTCATTATAAACACAAGGCACAGTCTGTCTTCCCCTCTCAGTCCTTACTCCATTCCCCCCACCCCTCCCTTCCCCCCAGCCCCCTACCTCCCTCCCCTTCATGCTTCAAATAGCAGTTAAGTAGAGACCATTCATCCTCAAACCCCTCAATTCACTGTCTATGACAAGCGGTCAATCTCTCCATCAACACTACTTGGTGCAACTGTTCCACACACTGTTCAAGCACAGAGGCCTCAAGCTGTTTCCAGTGATAAGCCATCTCACATTGTGCCGCATTCAACAGGCCAACATCTGCTTCCACACTTTCCCTGGTCCCCTCCCTTTCCACCAAGACAGACGAAAGACCCTCGGCTCCATGGGCAAAGCTACCTTCAGAACCTCCTATATTCAATCCTGAATCCTCTCCCAAAAACTCTGTATTTTTGGACAGGTCCATCATATATGCCAGAAGGAGCCCCACTCCCCATATTCTCTTCAACAATTTGGGAACACTGCTTGGAACATCCTATGCAGCCTGTCTGGGGTATAATACCACCTCAACATAATCTTGTAGTTGTTCTCTCTTATAGCCACTGAGAGTGATGCCCTCCAAATCTGGTCCAGAATAGATTGCCACACTTTTTGCTCTATAACTTCACCCAAATCCTGCTCCCACTCTGCCATATAAGACAGCTGGAGAAATTGGGCCCCTCCCCACTGCCCTGTAAAGAGCACAGATCATGCCCCTAGACCACCTCTTCCCATACCAGATCACCTCCAGATCCATATAGTCTACCCAAGCCCTCTCACCCCAGCTTTCCTCGAAGATAATGAACCACCTGATCACCCCCCTCAACCCATTATCCTCCTGGAGTTCATCAAAAGTCAGAAACTCCCCTCCATCCACAAACTGGTAAAAAAAACTTCAACCCCATCTTTTCCCACCAGGAATATACCCCCTCTCCCATCCTGGAGTGAAGTCCCCAGTGTACTGCAGGGACTGCATCAGCGAGAAAGATCCTCCTCCCTGCCTCTGAGTCTCCCTCCACCATACTTTATCCCACACCCAGAGTACCTGCTTTAAACATGGACTTCCCCACCCTGCTCCCCTCTGCTCCCCCTAAGGCATCCATGCCAAACACCCCAGAGGACCCCCCTATTCCCTCCCTCATTCAATCCCCACGTAATGCTTAAGTTTGTCACCCTCCCGCTAGTCCATCAGATGTCAGATCTGGGCTGCTCAATAGTATGCATGAAACTTAGGGACCTCCAGACACCCCAGTTCCCTAGGCCAATACAGAGTGGCATGGGGGTTTGTGCCACTAAATAAACTGGCATACTTTTCACTGCAATGCCCATAATGCCCCCATTGGTATTAGGAATGGGAGAGCCTGGAAAAGATACAACACTTGAGGTAGAATATCCATTTTAACAGCCACTGTGCATCCTAGCCAAGATACCTCCAAGGTCATCCACCCATCCAAATCCTGTCCCAGGATCCGGAACAACTCAGGAAAATTTGCATGATAAAGAGAGCAATAATCCAGTGTAAGCTGCACCTCAAAATATTTGAGGGCCCTCCAAACCCACTGAAATGGATAGTGTTTCTTCAGCCGATCCACTACCCGCAACAGCACAGATATATTGAGCGCCTCGGTCTTCTACAGATTCATTTTTTTCAACAAAATTTGTCCAGTTTACTTAGGGGTATGTTTACTAAAGGGCGGTAAGGGAGCAGGTGTTATCGAGTGTTAATGGCAGCGAAAAGGGGTTTTCTGTGTGAAAAAGGCTCTGGCCGTGTAGGAGGCGTTCCGGCGTTAAGGGCGCTATGGACCATTTAACGTGCGGTAACGGGACATCAGGTGTTACGGTGTCAAGCATGCATCTTAACGTCCGAAAATGGCTGTAACCCTAATGCTGAATACCAGCAAGGGAAGCCAAACTGAAGGTGATGGATGGAAGGACAAGTGGGAGATGATGAACCTGCCAGACCCATGAGCGCCTGACGTGGCAGCCAGTAAAGTGGATGAGCATGTGGGAGACAGGTGTACTGATACACAGAGGGTGCCGATGTAATATGGCATAATGTCAGTATGTAGCATAGGCTAGGGAACACGTGTACCCCAGCGGAATCAGAAGTGGAAGGATGTGTGTAGTGACAGGAGGACAGAGTAGGAGTGGTGATGTGCAGATCATGCACAGGAGAGGTTTGTGTGAAGAGCCAAAATGTGGAAAAGATTACCAGTGTAGACCATGATGTAGCAGCCTGCATGAGAAGACATGACTGCACATAGCTGACAGAGGTGGATGGATTGGCTGAAGGATGGATGGCAGCAGAGGAGAGGGTGGTATGGGCTGGCAGCACCAATGTGCCGTAGGTGCCATCCCCAACGTATCCATACTGTGCGTGAAAATGTGTGCCAGTACCACTTGGAAGGCCTGATACCAGGCATGTGGGACTCACACCTGTCCTAGCCACACAGCCACCATACAACACCTCAGACAAATGTGCGGATAACAACTGCACATATGTCATCCAAACCAGGCAAATGAGCTTCTTCACACCATCCCCCGCATTCAACCAGCCCCCCCCCTCTCCTTAAAGCAACCCCACCCTCGCTTCCGCCATACTATCTCCACTTTACCTCGCTCTCTAATACTCATTCTCCTTGTCTCATCAGGTAATATCAACCCCAACCCTGCCACCCCCCCCCCCGATTTCTTTCTCACACTAAAAAAAGTTCCTCACGTACCCTATCTAATCTCATCCACATCCCGCTCCTCCCTCCTTCCGCCCTCCCTCATTCATCCCACAATCACTCATCCATAGATATCAACTCCAGCCCTACCCTCAAAAATAATCCCTCACATAAACCTACCTGATACGCATCAATTTACCCCTCATTTCCCCTCCCTCATGTCCCTCTTGGAGAACACACCCACCCAGACATACTCAGACATACTCACCCACACCCTGCTCCCTCTAAATCTCAGTATTACCCTAGAAATAGACCCTCACACTACTCTGATAAGAAATCCGCACGTAACGTATCCAACATTATCCATATCCCTCTCCTCCCCCCTCCACTCTCGTTTTCATGCGCCCTATGGAATGCATGTTCAGTCATTAAAAAAAACCCTTTTATTCACGATCTTTTTATCTCTAATGCCCTACACCTTCTTGCCTTGACCGAGACCTGGCTCCCCCCAGACGACACCACATCCATTGCCTCTCTCTGCTATGGGGGCTATCAGTTCTCCCATACACCTCGATCTGCTGGTGGCATTGGCCTCCTACTCTCTCCCTCCTGCCAATTCCAACCCCGCCTGCCACCCCAATCACACATCCCCCTCTCCTTTGAAGTTCACTCCATTCTCCTCCTCACACCACTTCCCCTATGAGTAGCTGTTATTTATCGCCCACCTGAGAAATCCAAATCAACCTTCCTCACCGACTTTGACTCCTGGCTTTCTGCCTTTATGGATCCCTCCGCCCCCACTGGTATTCGTGGCGATTTCAACATTCACATCGACCACCCTCCGACCCCACGCCTCAAAGTTCCTCGCTCTTACCTCCTCGTTCGACCCTCCAACTTTGCTCACTGCCCCCACACATCTACATGGTCACTGCCTTGACATAATACTCTTCTCCAATTCCTCTCCCTCAAACTTCCGCAAATCACTCCTTCCCTAATCTGACCATCACCTCTTCAATTACTCTTCAGCTTCCACCATCCCAACCTCGGCCTGTCTCCTCCGACCTATTTAGAAACCTTCATACTATTGATCCCCTGACTCTCTCCTCCACCATTTCTCCATCTCTTTCTCCATTTTATCCTCCAAGTCCGTCGACGAGCATTATCTTCATACAATGCTACACTATCCTCAGCCCTTGACACTCTTGCCCCTCCCACTTCACGTCCTGTCAACGAGTACTCACCACCCTGGCTTCACCCACACTCCGTTACCTACGCATCTGTGCCCATTTTCTGCTGAACGAGCTTGGTGTCCCAACATCCCGCTTTCACGTAGAGACCTTCCTACACTTCATTCAATTCATGCTGTGGCCTTCGTTCCCAGTCAGGCCTTACACTTTGCCCCAAAACAAGATTACTACATCCATCTATAATTATTGAATTGCTATCCTAGATCTCCCACTAATATGGCTCGCTCGCCCTAATACTTGCAAAACTACTGTCCAATAGAAACCCATTGATAAACTCATTATAATATGTAAATAAGTTTCAAATATTAATCAAATCTAAGCTCTATATAGTACTGATTTCTGTTCTTAGTATCCTTTGATATTACACTTACCTGTATATAGTTTTGAAACACTGTTCAATATACCATTGTATATAGTTGAAATACTGTTCGATTTAACTGCTTACCAAGCATGTTTATGTTTTTTGTATTTGGTTGTTTTTTTAATGGGTAAAACCCGCCCAACTGATCTTGGAAGTGGCGGTATATAAGCAGATTTGCAAATAAATAAATACATAAAATAAAATTTGACCACCCTTCCCTTGCCTCTTCGATCCTTGCCGTCTCTTTAATAACCCCTCAATTCTCTCCTCAAGTGCCCCCCGCCCGCCGATCCTACCTGCCTTCCCTTTCTGCACAAAACCCTAGCCGACTACTTCCACGACAAAATCCACAAGATTACCCTCCAATTCCCCTACCCCCTCATCTTTTTAACTACCTCCCCTCCTCCCCAATGCTCCCTCCTCCCCCAATCCATACCCCTCCTCATCCTAACTTCCCCCCCTCCACCCTCCTCCTCCTTCCCTCCGATCTCTGAAAAAGAACATCGCACTCCCTGTCTTTTTCCTCATCCAAACTCACCACTTGTTCATCAGAAACCCTATCTCCCCACCCATCTCTTATGTTTTCCATCTCCCCTCCTCACCATTGTCACCCCCCCTCCCATCACTGATACTCCTCAACCTTTCCCATCTCATTCGACTCTGCCACTGCAACTGTTCCCGTTTGACTTCAAACATGCTGTTGTCCACACCTTCTCCTCAAGAAACCCTCACTTGATCCCACATGCCCCTTTCTAACAATCAACCCATCTCCCTCCTTTCCCTTCATATCCAAACTACTAGAATGAGCGAGCAGTCCACCATCTCGCTGCCTCGACTTCCTCACCTCCCAGGCCCTCCTGGACCCCACTACAATCTGGCTTCCCGTTCCCCCTACACTCCATTGAAACGGGCACTCCACAACAAAGTCACCAATGACCTGTTGTTTCCTGGCTAAATCTTTAAGGGCTTGTAATTTTTCTATCCTCATTCTTTCTTGACCTGTTCTTTCCTGCTGACCTTTGGACACCATTGAACCCACAACCTTCTCCTCACCACTCCTCCTTCCTCGCTTGGCTTCAAGGACTTCCGTACTATCCTGGTTCCTCCCTCCCCTCTCCTACGGTCTCACTCTCCCCATCGCTCCATTCAGTGTATGCTCTGGTGGCCTTTCTCCTCACTCCCTACCCCTCTCCACTGTAGTTGTATACCCACAGGGTATCTGTCCTTGGGGCCCCCCCTCCCTCTTCTCCTCTCTATACACAAGGCCTTTGGCGTGCCTTTAATCTCCTCCCATGGCTTTGTTTCAGTTGACCATCTCTATGCTGAATGACTCCCAAATCTAACCTATCTTTCTACACCTAAATATTTTCTCCGGCAACCCAGGTCCAAGATCTCTGCCTTGTCCTTTTCGGACATCCGGCTGCCTGGATGTCCCTCATCGCCGATTGAAACTGAAAACATGGTCCAAGACTGAACTTCATGTCTTTTCCCACCCAACTCCTCCCCCCCCACTTCCCCTCTACTCATCAGTCCATGTGGATGGAATCTACTATCCTTCCTGTTTCCCCCTCATGCCCGCAAATCTAGGGGTTTATCTCTTTGACCAACCCTCTCTCTCTCCTCTCTTCCCTCTTTCTCCCGCTCATATCAATTGCTTGCAGCTAAGACCTGCTGCTGCTCTTTCTGTCTACAACCTCAGCAAAATCCGCCCCTCCCATCCTCTGACAACACACTACCAAAACGATTATCCACTCCTTAAATCTCCTCTTTGCCTCGATTACTGCAACCTACCTCCTCCGCTGGTCCCTCCCCCGTGAGCCCACCTCCTTCCCCTTCAATCTATACAAAATCACGCTGCTCGACTAATCTTCGGCCAGCCTCGCCAGGCCCACCATTACTCCTCTTTCTGCAAGTCGCTTTCAACTGGCTCCCCTGTCCCCAATTTTGCATCCCCAAGTCAATCTTTCTCCCTACTGACCTATAATGCATTCAGTTCCTAATGGCCCCTCAATAACCTCTTTATCTCTATATCTCTCCCCTACGTCCCCTCTCAAAAACTTTGCGCTCCGCTAACAAATTACTTCTATCAATGCCCTTTTCACACCCGCACTGGCAAAAACTCCTTTACTGCGCTCCTTTCCACCCTTGCTGCACCATACGACCCTGGAACAGCACTACCTGCATCTATGCACAGGCCATCTTTCGCTGGCCCTCCTTCAAAATCCAGGTTGAATGACCCACCTCTTCCCACCGTCTAGCATTCAGATTCTGACCTCCATCCTCGATCTTAAAGCCCCTAACCCCCATCAACGTTTATGACCAAACTTAATAAGACCTAACTGTACCACACCGTACCTTGCACAGAACTGACGACTGCTCTGTACTGTTTCCTAACTAAGATTGTAAGCTCCAATGAGCATTGACTCTGATGGGCAGGGACTGTTCCTTTTTATTATGGTTGGCTAACCTCCTTTGTAGGTTAGCTGTGCAGTGGCTTGCGTGCGTGGGCGCTTTATAAAAATTGACATGAATAGTAGTAGTAGTAGTAGTAAGTATGGACATGAGCTGAGACCTGCAGGTGGATATCTGAGAGGTAGGATGTAATTCCCGTGCTATGTACTGCAGAGATTGTAAAGGAGCCAAAACTATACAGTAACAGGACATGAATGGGTTCGCACATGACTAATGTTTCCTCCCAAGTAGGTTACCAGGCTGTTTATGCATTGTCACTGACTGCCTGTTAGTTATACCCTGAAAGCAGTGTGCAGTTAACATTGGGGTACAGTCTTACCATCAATTTGTACATGTCGGATGATAACCAAGGACTGTATGGACCTGCCGTCAGTTGAGCCCATTGGTGGGATAAGTTGTACCTGTGCAAGGTCACAAGGAGGTGTTGTCAGTCCATGAAGGTGTGGTGGCAGACATAAAAAAATGACAGTAAATCATTCCGAAATGTCGCATAAGGAGTGGTAGGTGGGCCTCAGACTGTGGTATCTTGGCCCCCAAAGCCATTGTCATGACCATCATGCCATGGCCTTCGCCTCCAAAGCAGGGTCCCTGACATCTGCAGGGTAAACATGTCATACCCCTTGCAATGGGGCTGTATCAGAGGCAATAAAGCCATGCTCACAAAAGGCCTTGATAGGAATAGCATGATGTTTGCTGACTCCAAAGTGTGGCCAGAATGCAGAACAAAGTTAGAAGGATGGAGTATCTGCAAGTCACGGTAGAACACAGGGACAGTTACAGGCAGGGAAATGACCTGAATAGCACACAGGCCCAAATGAACAAGTGGGGACTCAAGCCCCATCCTTTGCATTTGAAGACCTCTGCACTAACCAGTAGGCTACAACTCTACACCACTCTCCAGCAGCAATGTCAGGATTGACAAGAGGCTGCAGGTCAGCTTCCTAAATTGTGCTGCTGTGTGTCTGGTATAGGTTTCTCCTCCAGTACCTATGCCGACAATGGCACAAGTGGAACAACAGTCTGCAGCTGATCACCAAATAAAGAATACACTGATCCATCACAATCCGCTCAGTTTTTAAGATGCATTGAGAGTAATGTGTGAAATGCACCAGAACAGCTACAAACCATGCTACTGAGCAGTTCATAGCAGTCCCCACACCTGCGGGTGGAGGATGGGTGCCCAGCACGCTGGTCCCCAGAACTTGTACTGCTAGAGATGATCTCTCTTGGTTGTGGTGATAGGTAATGTCTGCAATGTGTTATGCTAGTTGGTTTGTTTTCCTGCACAATTGCAGAATACTGTAGGTGCTAGTCACAGTTGGGCCCTGTGGCCTGCTCCTGTTTGGACAGGGATTCGCCTAGAAGTAGTGCCTTGTCAGCGCCAGTGGTTAAAAAGCTTTTAATCATGGATTCCAAATGTAGGGGCTTGTGTGGGCTGCAGCTACTACTCCTGCCATGACTGCATTGAGTAGGCCAGGCAAAAAACTACTGTCCTAACCATCTAGGACTAACAATCTGCACCACAGCAAGTCTCTGCCAACCTGCATCTACTGCCACCACTGAGCTGTAATTAGCCATGCACATATTAACTGCACCTGGTCAATACACACAGAGCGGACCACTGTGCACCCTGGCTTGGTGTTAACAGCATGGACACCCCCAGCATTTGGCTCCTCACGGGGTGAACATTTGCAGACTAATACTGGGAATTGTTTAACAAGCAATGCAGACACAGTGAAGTGCAGGAAGTCACAAAACAATGGTTGAAAACATCACACACACACACACACTCACATTGCTGTGCTGTGCAAAAGTGGTGATGGCTGGGCGGATTGGGCCGGGTGGGCTTGGCTACATTGGTCTCCTATCAGCTCAAGCATTGTTTATGTGTGCTTCATTGTGTGGGCCAAAAAAGGAAAGGAACTACAATCAGTAGACAGGACAGAAAATCAGTCATTTACAGCAGCAGTGAATAAGAGAGGTAGGCAACAGGGGAGGATTAGGGAGGGGTAGTAGCGGGGAGGTCGAAAGCAGAGGACAAACAGGTGAGTCTGAGCAGGGATTTGAACCAGGGGGAAGGAGGGCCCTCAAGGTGAAGAGTGGATGAGAGAGAGTGCCAGAGGGAGGAGGCCTAAGAAGAAGAAAGAGTGGTGGGTGGAATTCAAGGTGGGCGATGTTCGAGGAGAATAGTTGGAGGTAGTTAATATGGGCAAAGCAGAGGGACCCTACGGATGTGGGGTAATGGAAGTGGAGGATATCTGAGAGGTACTGAGGGGTTTGCAAGTAGATGGCCTTGTGGACAGAGATGAGTATCTTGTACTGAATTGCAAATCATTGGATGAGGAAGCCAGAGCCGCAGACCCCCGATGAGAAGAGACCGTGATGTGATTCAAAATGAGTGGCATGTTAGAGGAGAGAGAGCCACCCGCGGTTATTTCGGAATGAGGCTGCCAACGTGGTTGAATATCTGTGACAGAGGGAGGCCAGTAAGGGACAGGACTTGCAATAGTTGAGGCATGATATTACTAGGGAAAGAAGTGTGGTAAGCAACGATGGGTCCAGAAAGGGAGGCAGAGCTATAATCTGTCTTAGAGAGGGAAAAAGTAGTGACACACCAGAAGTGAAATGTGATCATCGGAAGGAGAGGGCTGAGGTCCAGAGGAACAGGTGACCATCGAGACCAGGGACCCAGAAATTAGAGGTGCAAGGGACAGGGTTAGGACAGCCGAAAGTAAAAAAAAAAAAAAAACCAAAAAAAAAATGGCGGAGGTTCTTTGCCACATTGAGGGCAGAAGAAATATAGAAGGAAAGCCAGTTAGC